>JAEQML010060746.1:0-26758 GCA_016904865.1 Pissodes strobi | reverse complement strand
AGCTAAAATCGACACAGGGAAGAAGAAAGCCAGTCCCACAAGCATACAAAACGCCGACACGGCCAAAAAGATCAAAGTCACCTTGACTGACCGTCAAAAAAGGGACAAAAACATCAACACTTCTTCAGCTGCGAAAGAAACGAATTCCTCAGACGACAAACAAGAAGGCGTCCCCGCCTTGATGTCCCCGCCTCCTCCTCCGCATCCTGTTGCCCTGATACCAGGTGGCGAGAAGAACCCATTTAAAGTACCCTTCAAGCAAATTCCCTTCAAACGGAATTTTAGGGTAAATGTGCTTGACATGAGCCAACCCCCTGTGACCACCCAGAATCAGTATCAACCCCTACAGGGGTTAGATACAGAAGAAGAGGACAATGTGAGCGTGGCTTCCACTACGGCATCCACCGGAGTTAAAGGAAAAGCTAGTAATGCCAGCAAGCCAAAAGCACCCCCTAAATCGAAACCAACCCCCGTGCCACCTATCGTCAACAAGGGTAGACCGGCTGACCATCGCCAACTCAGAGACGATCTTAAAAATATGCATATTTCACGGTACGAACTCAAGTACACGAAAAATTCCGTTATCGTGTACTGCGATAACGGTAATGATTACCATATACTCCGTCGCGCCCTAGAACAAGAGCGCACGGAGTATCATACATATGCTATCACACAGGAGAAGACAAGGGCTTTCGTGTTACGAGGCCTTGATAGAGACATCAAAACGGAAGAAATCAGAGAAGCGTTATGCGACGAATATAACATCCGCCCTAAAAACATCTATGAGATGAGAAAAACTCGCACCCCGATGTATCTAGTCATCCTGTGAACGGATTTCACTATTCGTCGATTAAATGAAGAAATAAAGACACTAATGAGCGTCAGAGTAAGCTGGGAAGCTCGCCGTGCAACAAAGCCCGTACTGCAGTGCAAGCAATGCCAGCAGTTTGGGCATGCAAAATCATACTGCAATAGGAAAATTGCGTGTTCCAGATGTGCAAGACAGCACGAGATCACGCAATGCACTCAAGATCTCATTAAGTGCGTGAACTGTGGCGGACCTCATCGGTCAATAGATGAGGAATGCCCAGTTTATGTGTATAAATTGAATATCATTCAAACCAACACCAAGGCGAAACAAGCAAAACAAGTATTTCGCCCTGCGCCTCCCCCAGCTAACCCCGCTTGGAGACAAGCGGCACCGACGAGCCAAGCATACGGCCCACGGGGCCAAGGCCTACGCAATGGCCAACGATCCGAAGAAGAGTTCCAGCAACAATTCCCACCTCTGAGAACCAGACAGACCCAGATCCGGGATAACCAGCAGCACCCTAGCAATGTAAAACAGGTTAGTGGTACTGCTCGCGCTAATTCTAATATCCCTAACAATATACAAACCCATGTAAATATTTCTAATGTTATGTCCGACTTAAACGATGTAGTTACAAAAATTAACTCTCTTGTCAACCTAGAGCAATTGTTTCAAGCACTTGATTTTTATGCAAATATGATTGAATCGTGTCGAGGGGATAAGGCTTCGATTATCCAAACCTCGATACGATTCTTTTCGAATGAATACAATCGTTTCGATGTGTAAATGCTACATATCGCAAGTTGGAACTGCAATGGTATCAGGTCAAAACTGCGTAATTTTATGCATACAACCAATTTTCAGATTGTTTTCCTCATAGAAACACGTTTAGATCCTAACTTTTCGTTTAAGATTAGGAATTATAACGTCGAGCGTTCTGATAGGCCTGATCGAAACGGGGGAGGAGTGACCTGCCTTGTACATAGGTCGCTCTGCTATAAAAGGTGCCCAAACCTTAGATCTCAAATAGAACACGTCTGTATCGAGACAGAGAGCGGTCTACGTATCTGTCGCGGGTACGCGCCCCCGGATATCCGCCTCACTGCACCTGACCTCTTCAAAACAGAGTATCCCTGTTGATAGGGGACTTAAATGCCACGCACGTCGAATGGGGCGGCGTAACTAACACCAGGGGTAGATTATTTAAGAGGATAATCGAAAATAATCTGGAAATGTCCTATCACAGAAGTCCAAATCCTACCTATCTACGTAGTGACTCGTTCCTAGACATTGCTATTTCCCGGGGAGCGATTAGAACAATGCAACTTCAGGAAATCAATGCTTTAAACTCGGACCATCTCCCAATCAAGATTGGATTGTACTGCAGGGTCCCTGTATTGCCAAACGACACCGTCGTTTCGTAGGAATATTGATTGGCGAGAGTTCCGAGCTAGGCTAAGCGAACTAACTATCATCCCTGAGCAAATAGTCACTGTAAGGATCTCGAGCGAGAGGTCGCAACTCTTACATCAAATATCCAGCGCATCCGTGATGCAATGTGCCCTAGGGTGGCGATTCGCCCTAGGACAGAAACCCTTCCCGAACCAATCCTTGAACTTATCACTTACAGAAACCGCTTTCGACGTAGATGGCAGAGAAACCGGACACCAATGGGATCCGCTCATATCAATGCGCTGACGGAGGAAATAAGGGTTAAAATCCGGGAGCATCGCGACCAAACATGGCTCGCGTATATTAATAGCGTGAGTAGGGAAGATGGATCGCTGTGGAAGTTAGCCAAGTGAGTCCGAGGAGGCTATACGCAAATCCCTGTCATAAAACACAGGGGTCATGACATGATGAACGAGATAGGGAAAGCGGAAGCCTTCTCGGACTACTTGGAAGACTTCTATGTCCGGACACCCTACCGGACCACGGAGGCTTTAGTCACATCGTGAATGTGTTTAGACATCACAAGTACCCCATCCCTTCGGCAGTTCTTGATAAATTGAGAATCACACCGGCGCGGCGGAACTCCGCAAAGCACTCTGTCATCTCCCGAGAAACAAAGCGCCCGGCCCGGACAATATTCCGAACATTATCCTTAAAAATTTTCCCAAGAAAACACTGATCCATTACATGCATATTATAAACGCGGCAATTCGTCTGCAACACTTCCCCAAACCTTGGAAAGTAGAGAGCGTCCTATACTTCCCGAAACCGGGAAAATACCCGTCATTAATTTCATCTTATAGACCAATATCCCTGCTTAACACCCTCGGGAAGGTAGCCGAAAGGCTTATCTTGCCGAGGATAAACAGGGTCGTTAAACATTTGAGCATCTTACCCCCCGAACAATTCGGCTTTCGAGGCCAGCATGGCACTGTCATGCTGGCAGCGAAACTAGCCACTGACATATATGAGGGGTTCAACAATAGGCAGTCCACTGCTCTCCTATTGCTGGACATAGAGAAAGCGTTTGACAGGGTATGGCACGATGGGCTGCTCTATAAACTGCTGGTAATTTACAGCATGCCGCTGTGTATGGTAGCGCTCATCGAGTCATATCTTGCCGGACGTACTTTCTCTTCCAGAATTGGCAGACAATCTTCTAGGAACAGAAGACTGTTAGCAAGGGTGCCACAGGGGACCGTATGGTCGCCGCTACTATTCAGTCTTTTTATAGCAGACATCCCGTTTCATCTCAACACCTGTAAAGCCCTGTTCGCTGACGACACAGCGATTTATTCCCAGAATCCTATAGCCGAAGTAGCGAAATCAAGTATAAACGAGCATATGGACATCTTGATTCCATACTATAATAAGTGGAAGATTAATCTTAATCCCACAAAAACGGAATTAATTATTATTGCTCGCAAAAGAAAGGACATTGCAATTACCCCTTTATTAATAGGCAACACCGCCATCCACCCTAAAAACAAGGTAAAGTACCTCGGCCTAACCTTCGACAGCAAATTAAACTTCAGTAAGCACATTGAAGCTGTCGTAGGGAAGAACGCGGGTATAAAGAAGGGATTCCTGATAGCAAAAAGATCATATTTAAGCCCTGCAAACAAGCTTATACTATATCGTGCAGTCATAAGACCAGCGCTGATGTATGGGGCCCCGGTGTGGTGTTCGGTGGCAAAGTGTCATAAAAAGAAATTGCAAGTACTTCAAAATAGTTACTTAAGGGCAGCTTTCTCTCTAACCTTACGGGATCGAGTCAGAAACGAAGACCTGCATGCGTGGGCTAGAATCGAAAACGTCGATGAATATATCGATAACCACGCATGTAGGTTTTTCGAAAGACACATCCGAGGATCGGCATTAACAGCGCACATTGCCGACACTAGATACAACCCTGCACGCCGTACACCTTACGGCACCATATATCGGGAAATCACGTTATTCTATAAGCAACTTATGTCGCCATGACTCTAGTCCCTTCAGGAATAGAGCCACTACATCAAACCACCCTGATTTATACTCCTTTCAACTTTCAAAAGCAATATCCTGAAAATTAAAAAGTCCGATGTATCAGCAGCACAGAAGCCGATTAGCGGGAAACCGCGGGAAAATGAGTAGACTGGGTGGCTGAGACTTCTAAATTTGTTTAAGACAGTGTAATTTGGTGTTTGTTGATTTTATCTGATACCTGACTGACTGTATTTGAGATGTAATTATTGTGATTGTGATTTTGGATGTATTTATTGTATATTATATATTTTTTTCAGAGACCAGTACTTCTTAGGAACTCATTTAGGCTAATGACTGTTATAAGAATTGACATCAATAAATAAATGATTTTATTCTTCCTTATTTACTAGAATTTAAATTTTTGATATCAACTTACCATTTTGAAAAAAGTTGATAATTTGAACGAGCTCTCGCAAAAACTCCACTGTAAACGTTTCTTTGACCACACTCGTTACAATATTTTTTTGGGAAAAAATTTCATCCAATATTGCAGCTACTTTTAGAAGTTCTTTAAGTGTTTTCTCACTATGAGTGTGATATTTCTGAAGAAACATAATCTGTTCACTACTCAATATTCGCTTCATCAATGCAATAACTGGACTCTGTTCTATCTGATCTTCCTGTATAAGTTGATAGTCAACCATACTGCTCAAAACATTATACAGAAGTCCAACAATACACAGCAACCTATCAATAGATTCATCATGAGCTGTTTCAACAAGTATTCTTAGTTTCTCTATGAGGACTGTTACAGTTTCAAAACTAACGTTGAATGTTCTCTTGGATCCGGTATTTTCACAGATAGTAGCTCTATTTTTCACTAAATGTTTTGGGTCAAAATTACTTTTTGCATATAATTTACTTAATGTTTGATATGCGTCAGGAGGCTTCTCTGTCGCTGTTTTCGCTAAGTCTGGACATTGTTTGAGAGTTAATGCTACCAATACCTCTGCGAAATTCTGCTTAAGGAAACAAGTGTAATCCTTAACGTTTTGCGAACTTAGTAAACTATTAAATATCTCTTCCTTCTTTGAAAGTTCAAGCTGGGAAAAGTTTATGCGTTCTAAAATTAGTTCTAAAGTATTTAAGTGATGTTCCGTGATGATAAGTACTCCCGATGTATAGGTTTGTATGACAGATTCCACATTTACGATGTTACGACTAATCAACTTCTGCAATAAATGTTGGGTCTCTTTTATGTTCTGATTTAAACCAACAGCCCTGAAAACACATATTTAAGATAGATGCTAGATATATTATAAACTTGAAATAAACAGATATTTTTTAGTCCCTCTTATATTTGCACTATACCTTAATGTTGAATCACCAACCAACTTCCACAAATTATTAGTTTCCGACTCATCGCCTACATCTAGACAGGGCTCCATATCGATAAGAATAGCCTCAGTTTCATAGATGTAACTTATTGTATTAGTGTCCTTCACTTCAAGTTGCAAAGTATGCAAAATTTGCAGCAAGTTCGAAAACATTGCTTTGCTTATTAATTTGGGGTATTTATTCAAAAGTGCTCCAACAAGTTTCACCCTGAAAATACGTATAAGATGTACGTACTTTTAAAATCAACTTTATTCATTATTTATTTGGAACCACACGTACAGAGTGCATACATTTACAATTTTATCTAGCTACAACTTAAGAATGAGCAACCAAATAAATCATAAGGGTAGTTTATAAAATGGCAAAAGCGTTGAGAACTATCTTATTACTTATGTTACGTAGAACACACTTACCAAACCCAACTTTTAGTTTCTTGAATCTCGTTAATAAATGATTCCAAGGAGGCTTCTACCTTTCGTCTCTTTTGGGAATGTGTACCCATTTCTAAACTATCCGCAAATGAGTAACTCATAGGAGATTCCGTTTCATTAAACAACTAAAATAAGCAAACTAGAAGGTTAAATTACAAAATTCCATAAAACTGATATAAATTACCACAAGAAAACTAAAAAATGTATTACTGGTGCCTTCTTAACTTTAAATGCTGAAAATTCTATTTTCCCTTTTTCATTTAAAGATACACAAATAAAATTGAGATACACAATACTGATATTTCAATATACTGATTTACATTTGCTATTATCTGAAAAATTCAATGGAAAAATAAAAGAACTTACCTGTCTACAAACTTCAACAAATAATAAAACAAAACTATTTAATATCACAGTAGATTTTTCCTTAGGCACAAAAAACAATGTATTTTTTACACATTGCCGTAAATATTGATTTACTTCCATGGTTATTAAACCATAGATCTTTTTAATACACATCTTCCAATTATGCCAGTTGGAAGCCAAAGCATGGGGATCGCCTTCTAGTACTCCATTTGGATTATGGATGACCATTTGCAGGAGGCAAAATTCAACAATGTTAACCTAAAACATTAAAAACTGAAATAAAGCGAATCGGGCAAATTTGGTAGAGGTTTTTCTACTATTTTTCTAACACCACATGTGATTTATACAAAATTCCCCAAAATAATGACACAAAACAAAAATATAAAATAAGAAAATACTTACTTTTAATACAGAATCATGTCCACTAACACAATATATACTCATCAGAGTAGACAAGATTTCTTCGCCCAATTTTATACAAGATAATCTATTATCTTCAGCAGTCTAAAAACAACACATTTAATTTGAACTATTAGATAATTCTGTCTAGACAGATACGGAGTAAAAGTAGAAAGTAACATCGGAAAAGTTAAAAGCAGACTTACAAAGTTTTTGTGGATGTTATGTACATACGTCAGGCAATCTGTAGATTAATGAAACATTTTTATAAATTAAATGGTGCTACCTGGCAATATCGGCCTATCCAAAACAATAGAAACCTTCGGATGTTAGCCTTAATATAAATTCATCCATTAGGATTGCCCATAGTAAGGGCGATAGCACTCTTTATTGGCCTCTGATTGATAAAATAAATACAATATTATCGCATGGAAATTCAAGCCAAAAAGGTGGAGGCAAACGATAATTTTAATAAGCAGGCTAGTAATCCGTCCCAAGCTATGTGGAAAGTCTCAAAATCATCTAACACTAACTTTAAAATAACAGAGCCAAGCCACATCACCCCTATCAATTTTAATGAATCATTTGTATATTTCCCATTGAAATTAAAACAAAATGTTCCTTCGCCTTCTAGCAACCTTATAAACTATTTGACTGGATCTTGTGAAACAAAATGCACTGTTTTACAGGAGGCACCATGGGTTTGGTCAGCGACGCTCTACTGCCGGGGCAGTCAGGGATGTGTGTGAGAAGATTCTTCAGGGCCTACACTCGCATGCCACATTTCATGATTTGATTGTGTGGAGCATAATACTTCTTCAGAAGCTCGAATACTATAAATTTAATCTTAACAGTATTAAGGTGATCCAGTCCTATTTGCCGGATAGAAGTCATTTTGTCTATTTTGAGGGTGGTAGGTCTCGGTGCTTAATGATGAAGTATGGAGTACCGCAAGGTCCGGTTCTTGGGCCTATTCTCTTTCTAATGATCTACCCAGCTGTGATCATGACTCTACGTTCTGTCTGTATGCTGATGACACTACATCTCTGATTGCTGATTCAAGTGTATCCAACCTTGCTCTCACAGTGGATGTGTCATGTGCTAATCTAAGGGAATGGGCGATATCAAATTGACTATGCTTAAATGAGGCCAAAACTCAACATATAATATTCTCTCTTAGAGACCTTAACTCCTGTCAACTAGACCTGGATGCAACAGTTTCTTGGTATCACTCTAGATGGAGGATTGACTTGGCAATCTCACATTGTGAATATGTCCTCCAAATTGCCAAGATGTCTATTCCTTATCCATAGTTTATCTGGCTCAGTGTCGCCTGCACACTCAGGGCAGCTTACTTCTCATTAATTAATTAATTAATTCATTAATTAAGTCCAGTTTTTATGACCTTATGTGATCAGCAGCGTAAGTTGTTTTGTATGTTGAAGCTTTAGATGTATTGGCTGTTTTGTCACTTTTTATTTAATTTTTTTATTATGTCTTAGCTCTCAGTAGTGGTCGAGACTCATATGTTTTTGAGGATCATGCAGTAATTACCTCTTCACTGCTATTTTTGTATTGCAGAAGAGGGCTTTAAGGTATGTGTACGGCATGAAATCCTCTGAAAGCTGTAAACCAGTGTTTAAAGCTAAAAAAATTCTTACCCTACTATCCTTATTTATTCTGGAAACAATATGTCTGGTTCACAAAAAATACGTCACCGAAATTCATTTGCAGTCATACTACCCAACACGCAGTTCTCACGTGACAAATTTACCCATCCAACTTCCGACAAAATTAAAAGATTTCTTATTTATACTGGCAAAAAATTATTTAATCATTTACCACTACAACTGCAGCAGATTGGCTGTTTAAAACTGTTTCGAAGAAAGGCCAAAAAGCTACTAGCTGCAAATGCCTATTATTCGGTAGATTAATTTTTTCATGACCGTCTAATCCAGTACAATATGTTGTTGTTTGTAGTTTGGGTACATTGTGTAATGCGTTTTAGTGCTAGTTTTGTTCCTCCATTTATTATTTTTTTATGTAATCACTATTTAATGTTTTGTTGTTTTAATATTTATGTGTTCTACTTTTACTTAATTATTTTACTTGATGTTTGTCTCTGAAAAGAATTTTGTACTTTTTTGACAAAAAGCTTTATTATTTATGAGTATTGTACTTTTTAGTATCAATAAATAAATAAATAATAATGATGGCTCGCTATGTCGAGGGATTTGATAGTAGACAACAGAGAGCAGACTAAGATAAGAGATTTTAAAAAGTTTAGAGGCTTAGTTTTAATTTATTTAGTTCCTAAGCTGATATCCGAGTTTTGTTTATAAACTATAGGGCTAGGGAAGACTAATATTACTGTCCTCAGGCATACTCACTTCTTTTGTGTATTATGTATGTGATTTGACATCATTTGATATAAACAATTTAAATTTTGATACACATTATGTTGGCAGTCTGCATGCAGGGTAGAAATAAGGGATAGCAGTTCAACGTTCTATGGCTATAACGGTATCTTCCTTTCATTACTCCACTCGCAAGTCTCGTTCTTTAGTTTTATTTATATTTTTCATAATTTTTAAGAAAACAGTTCAACGTTCTATGGCTATACCGATCTCTTCCTTACATTATTCCACTCGCAAGTCTCGTTCTTTACTTTTATTTGTATTTTTCATAATTTTTAAGAAATCACGCTAGGGACAATTTCTAGTTACCAACACTATTTAACTTAAAAGCAAAATAAAAATGGGTTGATTCAGAATGTTTTTGGTTGATAGAACACCCTACGTCTCAGTCACCGGACATTCCCAGAATCTCTCAGTTGTCTGTGGGAAAAAATATCGAGCTATGTCGTTCTTATGCATCAAACCTTAATACATTTATGGATCGCCCTCAGGTGACCTTGGCACCTTCCTGGCACATCTAGCAGAGCCCATAGATATTGTGGGATGTGCTAGAAGGATATTAATAGCGGGTGATTTTAATATACTGTTTGGTAGAGATCAGAGGGAGGCCTTTTCTGTATTAGATCTGCTGGAATCCTATGGATTTGAGGCGGCAGTGCATCCGGGACACGAGGTGGGAACTGCCTTGATAACATTTTTACAGCCCCTTCAAAGAAGTAAGTGTATATGATAACAATCCTTCAGACCATAACGGTGTCCAATTTAAATTTAATGTAAATTGTTTTTCAAACAGCCACAAAACAACATCTAAATATGTCAGACTTATAACTGAAAAGGGAAAAACCACTTTTTATGGTTTGGTTGAGAGTTTAAACTGATCATTTATAACAGACAATAATAACTCTGTAAACGAAAAATACAATAATAACTCTGTAAACGAAAAATGTCAGCTTTTCTGTAATAAAATCAAAGGAACTTTTGAAAGCACATTTATCGCAAATATCTCAGACCTATAACTGAAAAGAGAAAAACCACTTTTTATGGTCTGGTTGAGAGTTTGACCTGGTCATTTATATCAGACAATAATAACTCTGTAATCAAAAAATGTCAGCCTTTCTGTAATGGAATCAAAGAAGCTTTAAAAGCGCATTTCCTGAGAAACATTACAAAATGAAACAGTCACAAAGAGTTTTTCCATGGTTTAATAGCCACCTTCATGAAATGCGTGATTACTTGCAATTTCTCACTGACCTGTGCAAGAGCTATCCATCATCAGATTTGTCAAAGGTGTGTTCAGGAGCAGGATTCGACAGGCACTTTATATAACCCAATAGAATGATTAATGAAAAAACCTTCAATATTTCTTAGAATATATTTCTTAGAATATTTTTGCCTTTGTCTATTAGTTTCATGTTGCTCCATAAATTTTTTTAACCTGTTTTAATATTTTTAATAATCTTTAGTGTATTTTAAACTGCTTTCGTGTTGAGTAATCTTAAGAACTGTCTTATTGAATTACTTAATCTTAAGACTTCTTAATGTGATGATGATTTGAGATCTGTGTAAACCTTATTTGGTGCTAGCATGAATAAACATGATTTGACCTTAATACAGAATTAAAATAAAAAAATAAAATGACATACAAGAAGGAAATAAAACCACATTTATGTTCGAAACTTAGTCCGATTCATGCTTAATCTTAAACATACTTACATGTTTACAAAAATTTAAAACAATTTCCACAGCGTCCTCCTGTTGCATTCTAGGATTATTTTGCGTAACAGACTGACATAAAGTGGAAACAAAAGCAAATTGTTCTCGAAGGAAACTCGGTGGTAAGGCGGATAAAGGTCCATGTTTGATTAATAATGAAAAACAATTGAAGACAATCATATTACTGTTAGGCTCAGAGGAGCTGCATCTCTGAAGCTCTGATTTTAGTAGGGTAAATACCACTGAAAACAAACAATTGTATTAAAATTAAAAATATGATAACTACAATAAAATGTACAATAATGGTTCACAGAGCATCAGATTAATGGTTTTCTGTCAAGTCTTATTGAGAACCCTATTGACACTTAAGAAAAATGTATGCGCACTTACAAATAAAATCTTCCTGCTGAAGCCATCCTAGACAACTAGGATTCGGTAAAATATACTCTTTTATAATCCTGAGAAATGCATCTTTACAAATTCTCATCCGCTTTTCTCTTAAGCAGCCTTCAATGTATTTTATTAATGAGGGAAGTTCTAATTTGTCTTCTCCTAAAAATGTAAAATACATCAACTTAGTGGGGAGTGCTTTAAGCTGTATGGGTATGATATATTTAATTATTTAGTGCAAACAATTCATAATTATCTTATGCCAAACACTGTTTGTATAATGACCTTGGTAAATTATACTAATTATCATTAAATATCAATGGCAATCTTACCTTCTTCAATTGCCGTTTTGACAACTAACACCAAGAAGTCAACAGCAAGATTCAAATTCTTATCGGGACCTTTCAGGGGACCTTTTTTTGATGTCGTTTCCGTCACTCTATCACATTCCTAAAAAAAGCTTAAAACCTTTCATCTGAATTTCAATGATAGCAGCCAAGACATATATGTACCCAAATACAATCAATATAACTACTGTCTTATGAGCTGTACTGCCATGGTCAGAAAATTTAGGCAACTGATCAAAATACATCACTGTAAAATATTATAGTTATTATTGAACTGTAAGGCAATTAAAAATAATAGAGTGCTAGAGTAACTCACTTTTTTTAAACAGTACTGTGAATCTCCGAGAAGTTCATTCCAAGAGAATGGATCTTTCTTATTGATTAAGGGTATAACTGCTTCATTGGTTAATAAATCTGTAAATTTTTCTAATCCTTTTTTTCTGTCTGTCAGCTTATTGGATTTCAAATAGGCTTGAGATTCTTCTAATTCCCTTTGGAAACTCATATTGATTTCTAAAATGTATTAGAGCATGTTCGTTATGAATATAGCAGCTTAGATCAAAATAGTCTATAATAACACATGCCATAGCGTTTAAATTAGCTTTTACAATTAGAAGGAATGTTTTACTGTCAGAGTATATGCTGCAGTCAACGTGTTCCACTCATACAAAACCGATTTAATTTGCAAGTAAATAAAAAAAACCCTTAAGTTACTATCGTGGTTACAGATATAATCTACAAACAAATTAAATAACAAAGGACCACAATGGAGCCCTGTGGGACTACTGAAAGAATAGATATCTCACTCGAAATAAAACTATTTATGCACATGCATTGGGTTTGTCCAGATAAAGAACTGCATATCCAGCACACTACCGAATCATCAAAGTCAAGAACACTTAACTTCGACACACACCCCTCTCAATAACATCTCATACGTGAGTAAATTTGTGACAGCTAATATTCCCATCAGCAAAACCGTGCTGATCATTTACAATCAATTCTATACATGTCCAACTCAGCTGGTCAGACAGCTATGCAATGCTTGCATGGGGACATTCGGCAGGGAGACACAGAGTTTTTGGATTGCGAGGAAGGCTGTTAGGGTAATTTCTGGTTTGGTTTAGAGAGACGACTGCAAAAGTCCCTTCATTAATTTGAAATTTTTAACTGTGCCTTGTCTCTATTTGTTTTGTGTGCCTGGTGTATGTTAGGGAAAATTTAGGCCTCTATACAACTCATCGAGATGTGCATAACTATAACACTCGTGGCAGGGGTTATCTAGTTCCTGCTTATTGTCTCCACTGTGCCAAGAGAATCTTAATAAACGGGATGATGAACATGTAGCTTTCACACAGAAAATTGAGCTACTCTAGAAGAAACTTTGTGACAAGGAAAAATATATTGAGAGACTCAAGAGAAACAGTCTGGTTTTTGAGGAGGAAGTTTCCAAAGCAGAAAGGACATTTGCTTTACTGCTAAAGAGGTTGAATCAACGCAATACCATACTAGAAGAAGAAATTAAAGATATTAGAGTCAAGAAGGAAAATATTGCTGATGAGTTAAGTTCTGCGAAGAATATTTAACATGATGTGGAAGCTAAGATTAAGGAATTAACCCTAATTAGGGACCGGGAAAATTTTTCCCGTGCCCGGATCAAAAAGACTTACTTTCTTTGCTCTACAGAGACGTCGAAAATGATAGTTTTCAGAGAGGTATTATGAAAACTACTTTTCCAATAATCAGGAAAGTAACCTTTATTAAGTGAGAAATTAAAGATAAAATGTAAAAGTTTATATGAAGAATAAAAGCAATCCATCAGCCATCTGCAAAATAATTCTGCAATGTTCCTCGTACTTTCGCTGCAACACAGACTTAAGATTCATAGGTACTAGTTGGACAACTTAATTATTTTAGAAAGAAATTAGAGATCTCACAAGGTATTTAATGTAAGCACCAAGTAGAACAATGACAGCAATGACTGTTCTACTCGGTGATACAACATCAATATGGCAAAAAACAACTGGGTTACTTTGCTTCTGCTTCTGCTCAACCCCTTTCTATAAAGAACACCTCATAATTAGTGTGTAGTCCTCAGTTCGCTTAAGAAATGGCAGATACAGAAGAGTCAAAAGTTTCTGAACCGATTATCTAAATTGGGATACTAACTTATCTAGACTTTGCTAACAACTAACAACAAACAAATGATATAGCTGAGAAAACATTAACGAATGAAACTTTATTTCAAACCAGTCACTGGGCTATACCATTAATATTATTATTATAAAAATAGAAATGACAAAAATAATAACCAAACTACATTGAAACTAAGGGCATTATTGTCTAAACAATGGTAAGGTAAGGGTTTGATCCAGAGATAAAATAAAAAAAGACTATATTTATTTATCTCTGGTTTGATCATACTATGTCAAGGACATGCAGGGTGTACTTGTACATAAACAATGATAGTTTAATGAATGTAATCTACCTACCTTCCTTAATCCTTAATAATAATAATAATAATATATCTATTCTACACAAACATATATTATAACATTTAGATGACAATTAACAAATAAATACCACAATCAGTACAGTACAAACTATGTAAATTACTGTAAATATTCTTTTTATTCAGACCAATGTTTGAGAACCGGGAAAATTGAAAAAACAAACGGAAAACGGTAGACCATTTTCGTTTTCGCTATTTTTGATTTTTGACATTCATAATATTTACATATACACGTGACGATAAATCACACACTGAATTCTATTTACTGCGCATGTTTATATAAAGCCGCTTCTCCACACACCCTACTCTAGCGCGCAGCAGTTATAAACCATAATGGGCGGGACATGGCATGTTTACTATTTTAGAACATGTGATACTTCACTCACGCATGGCCCTCCGCTCGCTTCGCTCGCTACGAGGGCTCAAGAAAAAGGAAACTATCCAAGAGCTAACCCAAGGCGTACCCAAAATGAATAAAAAGGAAACCTTTTACAACCATAACTTAAAAAAAAAGCCTTGCCACTGGCGAGAATCGAACCTGCAGCGTTGTGTCGGAAACACAGCTTCGAACCACTGGACCACTAGAGCCGTTACAGGTTACAGGTAACTCGCTGGACCGTCAAGACATTCAAAAAAATCCTCCAATGGTAAACAATTCAAGCCATGACCACCCAACTGTACTTTTGGTTTCGGTTTGTAACCGCGGCGCGCTAAAGGCGAATTCTCCACAGTACCAAAGATTAACCCATAGAACTGGAGTCCTATTTCTATGGATTAATCTAATAGGTTTATCTGTGAATTAGCGGCTGGGTCGCGCCGGTCTAGAATCGTTCCCGATGACGAAATACTGCGTGTGACGCCTCCCTTTCTCTCTTGCGATTCTAACGCCATCTAGTGTATGTGGCGATGACTCGAGCGATTGTATTCGCGCTATGTCTTCGTACTGCAATCAATTTGCAGTATAAGCCGTAGTGGTCTGTCTAGAGGTTTAGATGGGTGGGTTTCAGTTTTGTGGCTATCGGCGGCTCGGGTTCGGACCCCGTTGCTTTTTTTATTTTTTTTACAGTTAAGTTTCTAAACAGTTTTTTTCCTGATTTTGGGTATGTCTGGGATTAGTTTTGGTTAGCAAACAGTTTTTTTCTTGATTTTGGGTATGTCTTGGGATACGTTTGGGTTAGCCCCTGGTTAGTTTCCTTTTCTTGAGCCCCCGTAGCGAGCGGAGGGCCTTACGAAAAGTGAAATATTACTTATTGTAATACATGCCCGTACTTTGGATGCACTTTTTACGAAATATACAGCAGCTTGCATGTGTTTCAATCGTGTCGGGAACGATTCTAGACCGGCGCGACCTAGCGACTATACTCGACGCGCCGAACAGATTCACCAAACACGGAAAACACGAATACAATAATTCTTCTTATTTTATGATTCCATTGATTCCAAACATAGGAACTTTCATTAACACACTCTATTTTTATTTTTTGTATTATGGATAAGAAGAATCGAAATGAAAAACAAAACATTGGGTCGATTCAATCATACAATAAGACGAATTGTTTCCGCGATTGGTGAATCTGTTCGGCGCGACGAGTATAGTAATCTGTGACACTACTTATGGTTGTGGAAGCAGTAAGCAGTGACACGGCACATATATGCCGTGGCAGTGAATTGATGCATGCTTTTTAAATAATTCCATTTGACACGAGTGGTTTTTCACACCTTGCCTCGGAAACGCATTTTTATTCATGCCTGTTTTCTCAAGGGTTTTCTAAGTTTTGGTGGAATTTTATTGCTTTAATGTTGGTCACCTGCTACCTCTTTTTGGGTTGGCCAGAAACATGGCTTGGATATTATAAGAGCCGCTTTCCTGAGCGTGAATTCGCGAGTGATTGAACCAGTTTCACGTAGTAAGAGAAGATGTAAATGAATCTATTGTATTCCTGAAATATGCAATTGCTTCCAACCATTGATTTGTATAGGAGTGGATAAGCAATAAATAGACCAAAGATGGCAAATTTACGACCGCGAAATGTAAACAAAGATATTTCTATTTGGACTTGCGCATTAGAAAATTAGTAGGAGCTAGCTGTTGCACCGTGAAGGTAAATAGGCAGGCCCGGACTTCGAAAGTGATTATTTCACCAAATATTCGGTAGAGGAGTCTTGCCGATTGTAAAATAGGCCCCAGTTAGCGTAGTGAAACAAACAATAAGGTATAAATAAGTAATACTTATAATAATTAGACTTACTTGGAATAGGAAATCCCGGGTATTTTGCCTCTACTACTACAAAACACAACCATACACTTTCAGGATTCTATTTTGGTAGCATCGCCGATTGTTTATCTGCGTATTGTTCAATGTAAAAGAAAATCAAAATAGGTTACGTACAAACCACAAACGTGAACCACTAAACTAAAACTAATTACACTACACTAGGTCCAAAGAAAGTAAAAAAAAGTAAAAACTAGAATTATTAACTCAAAACCCCGCGCCGTCAAAACGAAAACACGTCAAAGACAAAAGCCAAGTTCGATCCTGACCGACGCCTGCTGAGACGGCAAGTGTTTTAGCGCGCATGACAAAACGGTATCTTCTTTGTTTACGTTTTTCCATTTTACGTCGATTTTGTCATGCGCAGAAACCTGTTTTTTCGCCCATAGGTTGCCACTTTTGAATAATGCGACAGGCGGCTATTGCTTATCCACTCCTATACAAATCAATGCTTCCAACTCATGAAGTCGATAAGGTTATATCTGTATTAGCAGTTTTATTGAAATAAATAAAATCAAGGGAAAATATTTTTTTAGGTATGGGTCAGGTAAGATTTTTAGCTCGACAGTAACAACCCAACGCCACCTGACCTACAGTCTACAGTCAACCTCGTTTGAAACTAAAGCTACTTAAAATTAAAAAAAAGGTCTTTCAAATCAAGTACAAAATATTTTAGGGTTGACTTGAACCAAGCGCCTTCAGATCTCAAATATATAATCCAGGATCAAAATCATGATGTGATCAGCCACAACTGTGAAACGGCCTTTAACTGATACTAGAAATATTATACAGTGTGCAATGCTCTTCGCCAGCGATATTTCAGTTCGTAGTGCACTAGTGAATGCATGCGTTTTAAAAAATACCTGCAGTTTGCAAGTATATGACCCTCCGCTAGCTCCGGGGCTCAAGAAAAGGAAACTAACCAGGTACTTACCCAAGCCATACCCAAGAAAAACCAAAAAATCAAGAAAAAAACTGTTTACTAAAAAAAACAAAACGACGGGATTTGAACCAGGGTCGCCGAAGTAAAGGCTGATTGGTTTATTATTAGGTCTGTTCTAGCAGCGATTTCAAACGGTTTCAAACCGTCCGGAGTTTGCGCATAACGATATAAGCGTCGCTTATATGGCTATGCGCAAACTCCGTACGGTTTGGAACCGTTTGAAATCGCTGCTAGAACAAACCTATTCTGTGGCAATATGAACTTAAAGCTGCATTTACATTCAATTTGAAGTCAAATTCAAGTTGAAATTTGCCTGCTTGTCATATGGTGACAGCACGTAGCATTTACATTGGAATTTTGTAGAAGTTGACCTTGAAGTGCACTTTGAATTTTGTTAAGCTGCTTGCCAAACGCAAGCAGAAAATAAATTTGTAGCTTAGATTATTTTTGTTTATCTTAATATTCTTAATGTTGCTTTGTTTAGGTTAGATCTAATTTATCTATGGATTAGGTAAATTTCAATTTTGTGTTAGAATAAGTTAACATTTGTATCAAACAATTCGGTCACATGTAAAATGGACTTTGAAGGGCCCTCACTTTGATGGAAATGATTTTTTTGAAGGCACTGTAATTGAAAAAAACTATTTCAACGAGGAATTGTTCTTAAAAATGATTTGTAACTATCTGGCAATTTACAACACACAAAATAAAACATTCCATACGTATAATTACGTAACCTAAAAATTCGTTCAATGTAAATGACATATTTGCGAATTGCACTTTGACTTGGACTTCAAATTGAATGTAAATGCAGCTTTTATCTCGCCCTCCGCCAACGCCACCTAGTGTATGTGGCCTTGCCTCCGCTCGCTCTGGGGCATTTAAAGATCCTTTACAGGCGTAGCCGACTATATCAAAATCGGTCTCTTCTATTGGTGGATCCATCTCGTATTATTACAATCATATGTCTTCGTGATGCAATCAATTTTTCGTAAGAGCTGTCGTGGTGTAGAGGTTTAGACAGTTACAGTTGGGTCCCACCTGGAAGGCACGGGTTCGAACCCCGTTGTTTTTTTTTATTATTTTTTTAATGATTATGTTTCTAAACTATTTTTTTCTTGATTATGGCTATGTCTTGGGTTAGCATCTGGTTAGTTTCCCTTTCCTGAGCTCCCGTAGCGAGCGAAGCGAGCGGAGGGCCATGCGGATCGACCAATAGGAGAGGCCGATTTACGCCTATAAAGGATCTTAAAACGCCGCTCTAGGAGCTGGGAGCGATAGTTAAAACCAAGAATCCCTAACAAGGCATACCAACAATTCATACTATAAGAAATGATTGCACTCACGCACTGAAATTATCAGCCCTGTAAATTTCACTTATTGACGATGAACGTAAATAAGTTGATAAATGTAGTATTTTTACTTAAATCTTAAAGGGAAATGGCATTTATAAACGTAGAAGGTGGAAGACGAAGTGCAATTTATCCGTTAATGCTCTCATAGCCGCTTTCAAATTATCCTGTTTTACAAACCGGGGGTGCGCCACCCGAATCATTCGCATTCCCTTGCTTCGGAGCGCGAAAATTAAACTATTTAAAGGTCTGATTGGCTAGCGGTTAGCACGGTTAAGCATTTGGATACATTTGTGTGAACGATTTTTAACAGGTATAACCATCGAGGAAATAATAAAAGATTTCTTCGATGGGTAATGTATAGAGCATGATGGGCTGGTTGTGACAATTGCCAAGGTTCCGGGTTCTGGCGGATATATTTTGTTTCGATTTAGAATAAAAATATTAATTTCGGTTCATATCTGTATCTATGATTCTTGTGATACTTTTATGCGATACGATACAATTCTAGTAAGTAGGTATCTACAAAACACTTCTTGGCTATAGCATCAACTCTTAGGTTTTCGTTGAAGTGACTTTTCATACCCAATGTGACTTGTCAACCTTTTTATAGTTTAGTAATGAGTCTGAATGCGTGAGCGCCTTAAGCCTGAAACTCTGCCCGAGCCCAAAGGGCGCAAGGAGCAATTGAAAAACCGAGTACATTAAGTACCAGTTCCTCTTCCTCTGGTATTTTCCTGTGACGTTCCTTACTATCTCTCAATTCTTGAGCGTGTCACGTCATCTCTCATTGTTATCATTTGTTCAAATAGCTTGTTGTAGGCTTGTGCTTTTTTCACTGTTTGTTTCCAACGAGTAGATTAGGATTTTTTAAAACTGTTTCTAGTTCTTCCATTCTGTCACTGTTTACATAGAAGTAACCAACAATCTGTAGACTTCTACCAATAACGCCGATGAAAATCTCTAATTTTTTAGTACCGCAAAGATCATTCTTCGCCAGCTCCACATCTGTAAGGTTTAGACTTCTAAAACATATTCTAGAAACGGGGAAACTACGGTGTTTGCGATGTTTACTTTGGTCATTCCGTCCTGGCAGACGGGTTAAGATCATGGCTGGTTTTTTATTTGGGCAATGGTAATTCTCCTCTCCAGTTCTAGCACGCCATTGTTCGTTGTTAGCAATAGTTCTAACAGCTTGTGTCCGGTTTGCTATAGCACCTATCCAACCACAAGGGATCTACAGAGTTTGTAGTTGTATTTACTTATTGGGTGTGTCCTGTACAGTAATTTGTCTCCCCATGTTCTTCATACCCGTGAGGTGAGTAAATGATTGGTGGTGGTTAGATCTAATTGATGCGGTGAATCGATAAGCGATCCAGGATATATTTTTACTGCCAGCTCAAATTATTGAACGTATCTGTTACGAGGATATGTCACAGTATATTTACGACATGTACTTTAAACCCTCTGTTCCTTCAGTCAGGTAAGGACCATAGCTGGTCGTCCATTTGCATTTGAATGGCAATCCCTCCATCCCTATTAGCAGTAGCTTTACCAGCCTGTTTCAGGTAGGCTAGGTTTCGATCTATGTCGTCAACCATTAGCTTCTCGATCCAGGTCGATCAGTTCCAGCAGCCACGCGAATTCTTCTTACACATTGCACAATGCACCACCATATTTCTGCGACTGGTATAATAGTAATAAAATCACTCCCGAAGTCGCCTCCCCTATGTTCAACCAGCTCAAACCGCGAAGTACATCAAAATTTTTTGGTTTCTCCAGTCGATGATTGACGCCATTTACCCCGACCTACCTAAGGCATTTGACAGCGTTTATCATCTGCTTCTTATAAGGAAATTCTCAGCGATTGGAGCCACGGGTGGCTACCTAACATGGATCGGTTTCCACCCCTCTGAGTGACGTGTGGGGGTTTGTGGACGTCCTTCACGTAAGATTTGCGCTACATCTGAAGTCCCTCAGGGTTCCCACATTAGACATGGACTGGCGCGTTTTGGGTCGTCCTGCGTTCTCTTATATGCGGACGACTTGAAGCTCTACAATACCTTTGGTTCATGGCTGCAGTCTGATCTCCATGAATCCAAGTCCTGGTGCTCTTACAACTCTTTGAGAATCAACGTTCTAGTGCAAGTCCATTAGCTTCTACGGATGTTTAAATTCAATTGTGAACACCTACAGCATAAACAATGAATTTCCTGAAACCGTGGAATCTGTGAATTGTCATTAGCATATGGAAGGTATTATTCTCAAAGGTTTCAGATTACTTCGATTTGTCAAGCGTAACACGAATTGTTTTAATGATACTAAAGCACTAATGTGTCTATATAACTATATGGGCCGCAGCATTTTCGAATATTGTTCAGATATTTGGTCTCCTCTTTATGCCGTCCATAGAAAAATACTTGAGGAAAGTATCTATTACAAATATCGTTTTCCCTCCTCTAGACTCACCTAAGAGACCAAGCTAATGCTGTGTGGTATGAAGAGTCTGGAATCTTGAAGAAATGATGCACTGCTTCTTTTCACATGTAGACTTTTAAACAACATGGTTGACTGCAACCAATTGTTGCAGTTGGAGACGTAGAAAGCAGCGATATCTATTTTATGATCCTCTACATAGAACCAACTATGGCCTCACTGCCTTCATTGACAGATTGTTGGGCAAATACAATTTATTCTATTCCGACTGTGATATTTTAAATATTTCTTTGCTCAAGTTGAAGCGACTCATTAACAATGGTTCAGTTTAGTGTTGCTACCTGTATTTTGTTGTTTGTTTTTATTTTATTTTGTGACTACTGCATTGTATTAAATTTTTATATCATTATATCATTACTTTAGTTGGATTCATTTTCTTATTGTACCATTTCGAAGGTTGATTCGTAGTGTATTGTTTGTTTCTCTTTTTTTCTTCTCGATGCTTCATGCATCCACTAGTCCCCCATTTTATTGTGAGCTTATTCCTTAACTATAACCATTTTACTTTTTCCTACCTATACCCGATACCGTATGGGATTGATATTTCCGATTTAGCCCCAAAATATTATTTTCATTTATATTCCGCTCTTTCATGTTGGCTGATGGTAACGACTACAACTCATGTTGGAATAATGGGTCTATAGACCTTTATGCCCTGCTTCCTTTGTCATTTACCATGCAGCAATTATTTTAACGCTAGAACCATTTCCTAAGATTAATTAAAACTTGAAATAAACTGCGAAATATATGAGATCTACATTACATCTGCTTAATATTTGGAAATAAAGTTGGAAATATATTCCGTAGTTGAGAAGTCGCGAAGCAGCATTCAATTAAGCACCAAATCATCCGCTTGGCCTCGCTCCCAGCAATTCCTATACATTTCTCACTGCAATGAGTGGAATTTTCGTTGGCCATTTCTGGATCAATATTTCCCAAGTCCTGGGAAAGCGTGCGCGCGACCGTTTCTTTCCCGACCGCCATTACGGTGCGAAATATCGAGCCGCCCGGTCGTGTCGCTCGGCTTCGCAGTCGGCGCTCGGTTGAACTGCATGCGGCACACCAGATTTCGTAGCCCCCCTGCACACTAATTTGTTGCACGCGCGTCCGTGGTACTGCACCACTGCATCCGGTGTATGGTGTAAGAAACAGTGGCCTCGGATGATCTCTCACGCGCCTTTTGCTGGTAAGTGTAGCTCAACATGTGCTCTGCCTGCTTGCTTTATGCCAGTTTGGACCGGCTACACCAGAACCTCTGCTCTTTTGTTTGGGACATAAAAGTCATATGTTCGTTATACATACTATATATGTTCTTTGTTGTCAGTATGTTATTAATAAACTTAGATGTCTAAACACAACATAGAGTAGTTATTAGTTTTGAATTATTTATATTTGTCTCAGAATCAGAGAAAGTGCTGAAGCACATAGTGACCCACACAATGCGCCTGAGCAAAACATCCACTGGAACCACAGATCTTCTTCATCCCAATAGAATAGGCACTCAGATTGAGCGTTTATGATGTAAACAACTTGTTTACTTTGATTAATAAAATTATTGATTCGATTTTTTATCTCTTATTAAGTAGGTATAACGATTTGATGATTTTTGTTAAAACTTATCAAGTAGTATATTTCCTATCTATTTTCAATTCTTCAAGCGCGCTCTCTTTTAAGTTCAATTATCTTTTCATCTTTTCCTGGTTCTTCTCTTGCTTTTTTTCGCTGATTTAGAACCAATCTTTAAATTGAGTCTCTACAACGGATTTCTTATTTCCGTTTATCTTCAGTTCCCAGCAGTAAATATTAGTATGTTCATCAGAAACATTTAAAATGTCCAATCTTTCAGTAATTTAGTTTTTCTTATAGTTGAATGGGACGATTAGCAAGCTGGACGAATATCTTTTTGGTCCTATTTAACCAGGATTTTCTGATATGAGGTAAGGGTAAGGTGCAAACTGCAAACATTCTAGGATTTTTGGAATGTAGGCATGTAGATTTTTTTCGTGAACAGTTTCCTAGTGGTGTGTCTTATAGTTGATTGGCAATTAAGACGTATAAGATAGGCTTTGAGTACAGTGTGGACAGTCTTGGAGGCTTTTCTGTGCCTTAAGCGTAGTAAAAATATATTAAACACAAATAAATTAATCTTCTTTATTCCTGAAATATAAGATGGCGGCAATCCTTCCTGATGCAGATTACCTATTTATCATTTAGATAGGCATTATTCTTTTTTTTTAATTGCAGAGAAAAATTTCCTTATTTGGTTGTTCCATCCCCTTCTGTCCTGATTCTGACATCTGAGTTCCAACTTAGCTCTCCATCATTTTGCAATTCTTCTCTCTTGCTTCATTCTTCCCTGTGTTGAAACCAATCTTTTTAGATATGTTTGTATATGTTCAATTTCATTTTTTTTTTTATTTACAATTACAATTAACAAAATTTCAGTATAATTTAATTTATAGTGGGCGTGTACAACTGATCAATCGTAAAGACTACCCAAACAATAGGTTAGACGGAAACTGCTGATTAAGCTTTATGAAACACATCATTCCAGTCATTACCCCTCCACAAAAGCACAGTGTCATCGGCAAAACTCATTATTATATTCACTTCAGGAATAACACTGAACAGGCTGTTTAAATATATATAGAAAACAGGAAGGGCCCGACCATAATAGTGGAACACCATAATCAACCGGTTTATTAGAGCTACTTACTCATTGTGTCAACTTTCTAAAATCTAGTTGCAAGATAATATTTAATCAGCTCCTTACTCCAATGTTTATTAACTTGTTAAGTAGAATATGGTGATCCACAGTGCCAAACATCTTAGATAGATCCAGGAAATAGCCATTCAGTTATGAATCCAGTGGTTTCATACAAAGCGTTGTCAGTGCCCCTAATTTTTGTATCTGTTATTTCGTAGCATTAAAAGTTTTCAACAATAAATACAATAGTCAGAATCATTTAGAGCTTGAATATTTTACTAATTTAGGTTAATTAGTTATTTTTTTTTATAAAGGAGATTTCCCTTCAAACTCCTCGTTACTTGCCCGTTCCATCCCCTCATATTTTGATTTTGAGTCCTTATCAGATTTTCAGCTTTATCTCCATCATCATTTTATAATTATTCTTGTCTTGCTTGTTCTTCCCCTGATTTGATATCAATCTTTTTAGGCCTACCTAATGTTCAGTTCCAAATTGAAATTGAGTTTATAAACCTAATTTCTTATTATTATTTATCTGCTATTTATTATTATTTTCATTGTTCTTTAGAATTATCTTAACTTTTTCATGATTTAGTTTTTCTTATGCAGCGAGCCCCAGTAATTTTTTGGCTGTTTTGTATTGAAGTGGATTACTAAACGCGCATAAATTTCACATTTTAATCTGATTTTACGAAAGTCGAATAGTTTCGTCTTGAAATATACAATAATTTAGTTAATGAATAGTATGAATTAAAAAAACAAATGGTGTGTCTTTAGGACCGTACGACAGGAGTGACAACTTCAAAAGGCAAGAATTTGCTCTAGATTATTCGGTTTTCCATTAATAAAATATTATGCGGTGGCGTCGTGTAGCGCAAAGTTTAAATTCATGTAGCTCACGCTCACCCTGTATAAAAGATATCGTCATTTCTAAAATGCCTTCTTATACGGTTTTCTACGTAGATCGTCGACAAGTGATCGATTTTTCGTTAAAAAAATATTTTCTGAGGCACAAATCGATCCCGGTACCTTTTGCTGAACGAGCGCTCTACCCATCTGAGCCGCCTATGGAAATACGTGCCTCAAAACTGAATAAAAGTATACAGACTGGCACAATACATATTTACTGTAAATATGGCAGTTAGGTAGATTATTATTGACTTAATATTTTACAGAAACAGACAATATGTAAAGCGCAATCCAAGTTTAAATTCAACTAGCTCACCTCTTGAGCAGTTGCGCTCTTTGGTGTAAATTGGAACGGGGTTTACAAACAACGGCATTACGAATACACTATATTAGGATAAAATGTAATTGATGGATATGGGATAGGATTTGCTTCAAAAAATCGAAACGTGGAAATCTAAATATGTTAAAATAAAAATAATTAAAATTATGGCAGGTTTCAAAAAAAAAATAATAATTAAAAATAACATATCGGACAAAAATTAATATAGGTCAGTCTATGATTTTCGGAGATGCGAATTTGAAATTTGTAGAAGGTAACCAAAGGCACATTTTAACTGCTAATTTAACTTGCTACCATTTCCGGTTTGACCGGAAATGGGTCCCTCTTTGTTATTTCAACTACAACTCTGCATATGTTTTTACCATCTTATTCTAGGTCAAATTACCTTTTCAATGACATATTAAAATATGACATTTGTATTTCAAATGACAACAGTCATATTGATTTTCTTACAAAACAAGTGCATTTATTATTGTGCCAAAACAAAAAATAAATCAAAAATAAATGAATGTGTTGTATAGAAATCAGCGTTTTCTTTTTAGTCTACTGGCGAAAAAGGTGTATTTCAACTAGTTTCGTCATTTATTTTTGTAAATGACTTGTCTATCAATTTTAAAATCCGAACCCACTGCATATCAACGCAGTGGGCTAAAATATATGTGCAAAACTAAAATGGTATTAGTTATGTCATTTCGATTCTGCTAAAATGGTGCATAAAAACACCGAACAAAGACAATCTGTTCGGTAATAAAAATGAATTAATTGAGTGTGGCATATATACAAATTTTTGAGCTCGACAAATGAATGATTCTAAAGAATTGTTTCTTTTTGCCATCCCTAGGACCTCCGTCCAAAGGTATACAATTTTAAGTCAATCAAGACAGTGCCAAGAAGGTAATAGATGAAGAATGATTGTATTTAAAATGTCAAGTTGCAAACGAATTAACGAGAAATACAAATCTTGATAGCTAAATCCCAGAAAACGATATAAATATGACAATGCTGCTCAAAAAAATCATATTATGTCGTCTAAGATTCGCACTCATATATTTTATTCTTAACCATCTACACGAGTCCTTACACCTGACGAGTCCTGGGCCTACGCGCGCATCACAATGTTTACATTTCTATTTTTTCCACTTCATGCAATGCCCTCCGCTCGCTTCGCTCGCTCAGGGCGCAACCAAACAAAACTAACCCAAAATCAAGAAAAAACTTTTTACAAATATAACCTTCAAAAAGCATGTCTTGCCACTGGAATCGAACCAGGGCCGACGTATCACAAACACAGCTTCTAACCACTGAGCCACGAGGCTCGCCGAGAGCAATTCCCTGGACCATAATGGCGTAGATTTTTGTCTTTCTCAGCTTTTCCATCCAAAAATTATTTTTCTTGAAAAAAAAAAACTGAATTTTCTTGAACTATAAATCGACATTTTTACATTTCCCTCAAAAATCCGGAAATCCCCATCGTCTAGATTGTTTCGATCACCCTGATTTGTTGGGCCCTAGAACGACTCTTTTATAAAAAAAA
>MU192883.1:0-22536 GCA_016904865.1 Pissodes strobi | reverse complement strand
AATAATAATAATAATAATAATAATAATAATAATAATAATAATAATAAACATTCTTTATTGCCAACAATACATGCTCTGGAATAAATATGCATAATATATAAATTGTACAAAATGACGAATGCGCCGGCTATTTTGCTATTCATCCCGAGTAACCCAATAATTTTGACTCACCAATATTTTACCCTACCTAATATCAATGACACTGCCACTGCCCACCTGTCACCTGTCATTTATATACTAGAGCCAGTAGACAGAGACAACAATTCTGATCTGCAGTAGAGTCGAAAACCTGGCGAAAGTACATCCACACCACGGTCCTCTTATGGATCCTAATTAAACCAATAGGAATTCACAAAAGTGACAGTTAATGGGTGGAGCTAGATGCAATTTATGAAATTGGAAAAATGTAAAAACAAAGCCATTAACTTTTTCTGCTAGATTAGGACTGATTTTGGGTATGCCTTGGGTTAGTTTTAATTTAGTTGGTTGCGCCCCCGAAGCGAGCGAAGCGCCATGCGTTTTCCCTCGCTCATCTAGCTTCGCCCATTAACTCCTGTCACTTTTGTTGATTCTTATTGGTTTAATTAAGATCCATAAGAGGACCGTGGTGTGGATGTACTTTCGCGAAAAACTGCACGGTCACCGAAATTATCTGAGCAGGTACTAATATTGCAGTATTAGAACTGTCATCATTATAAGGTTTCGGCCACGTTTACTAGAAAAGAAGAAGAAAAAGGTTAGACATATCATATAAGTAGAAGTATGAGTAAAATAGATGAATAAGCAATTTTCACTTTATAGAAGTTATTTTATTCTTTCTGTATAATTATAGAAAAGTATCTAGAAGATTGATGTTTTTTCTCAACTCCCAACCAGAACAGGTTATGGACCCAGGAGAAGTCAAACTGCGAAAAATCAAGAATATTTGGAAATTAGAGAACCACTGAAGAAATAAAAAAAATTTAGAAAAATGGCCACATCCACGATTGTACCGTTTCCACAGTTGACTAGCAGCAACTACAATAACTGGAGATTCAGGGTAGAAATATTATTGGAAAAAGAAGGTGTCCAAGGTGTAGTGAAGGTAACGAAGGATCAGTATGACAACTTGTCCACTACTGAGAAGGTGCAGCATGACAAAGACGATACGAAGGCAAGGTGTATTATAATGCAGTGTATAACAGACAAGCACCTGGAATATATCAAGGATGCCAAATCTGCACGTGACATGTTGAAGTCTTTGCAGAATGTTTTTGAAAGGAAAAGTCCTTTAATGAAGTTACATATTATGAAAAGGTTGTTTAAATTAAAATGTACAACAGATGAGCTGCAGGAGCATTTTATGAACGTAGAGTCATTGTTGAGAGAGCTAGAAGGAGCAGGAGCTAATTTGGACGAAAGTGACAGGGTATGCTATCTTTTATTGACAATGTCAGAAAAATATGATAATAATAGCAGCTATTGAAACTCAAACGACTGGTATCACAATGGAGTTCGTAAAAAGCAGATTACTTGATGCTGAACTAAAGTTTAATGAGAGCCAACCTGAAAAATACAGAGGTGATAACTCGGCTTTTTACATGAATAAGTATAGTCAAAATAATAGATGTTATGGATGCAATGGTGAACATTTTTATCGAGATTGTCCCAAGACAAATACAGACAGAGCTCGAGGTTTTCCAAGACATAGTAGAGGAGCACGAAAAGGAAGTAGCTATACTCGAACTAGACATGCAAATCTGTCAAACCAAGAAAATAACAAGGAAATTGCATTCATCGCTTTAAGCAGTAGGTTAGTAGGTAATGCAAATCCGACTACAATAGGTATGAACTACCTTGTTCTAGACTCTGGATGCACATAGCATATGGTTATGGGAGAAATGGAACCATACATGACAGACATCAAGGAAATTGAGACCATTAAGATTGGAACAGCAAAGGACAATCAGATTTTATATGCAGAAAGAAGAGGAACATTGAAAGGGAAGTGTCAGGCTAAGGACATTAAAATAGATGCTTTGATTGTGCCAGGTATGTCACATAATTTGATTTCTGTGTCTAAATTATTAAAGCAAGGTTTCAAGGTTATGTTTAATAATAATAGAGAAGGTAAAAAACAGGCAGTTTTATCTAAAAATGAGTCAAGTTTTTACTGTAATTCAGTTAATGATTTAATTTTATTAAGCTTTGATTTTAAAACACAAAATTGCCAGAAAAAAGAGTCAACTTGTACGTAGGTGAAAATGTAGATAGAAAACTTTGGCATAAGATATTGGGTCACATAAATAGGCATAGTTTAAGTAAGTTAGGTTTACCTTTTGATAATGATGTTTGTGGCATATGTGCTGAAGGGAAAAGTACTAGAAAGCCTTTCTTTAGACTTGGAAAGCGAACTGCTAAAATTGGTCAATTGATTCATTTTGAGAAACACCAGCCCTCAGATGGTATGGTATAAATGATTTGTCAACACTAAGAGTTTTTGGGAGCCAGGCTTGAACTGTAATTTTACCTAGACAAAATAAGCTTGAGAGAAGAGCACAACCGTGTATACATATAGGTTACACTGGACCTGGATATAGATTGTGGGATTATGAAAATAACAAGATTATTTGCTCCAGAGATGTCAGATTTAATGAAAAACAAATTAATTATGATGAAATAAAGAATCAAAGAACAGAAGATGAAGAAAAACAGATAGCAATACAGATTATTGAGGAGGTGAACGATCTACAAGGAGGCATAAATCAGATTGAAATAGAAATACAAGAAAGTGATACAGAAGAAGCAGTTCAATAGGAAGAGTCAGAAAGTTCAAGCTCAGAAAGTTATGAAGAATGTATAGTACCGACGACCGAAACTACTAGCAGAGGAAGACCAGTAAACACACCGAAGCATATAAGTGAATATGAAAGGAAGATCCTATAGAATACAAAGAAGCAATAAAAGATAAAGAATGGGAAGAAGCAGTTAAGAAGGAATTAGAGTCACTTGAAAAATCAGAAACATGGAAGGAGACATAGCTACCAGAAGGAAAGAGAGCAATTCAAACAAAATGGGTATTCAGAACGAAAGAAGATGGGACTAAGAAAGCTAGAGTCGTAGCAAAAGGATTTCAGATAAAGGAGGAGGATCCTTTTCAACCAGTATACTCTCCAGTAGCAAGAACCTCAACAATAAGGCTTCTTTTATCGATTTCACTGCAAAACAACTGGAAGGTAAGACAATTAGACTTTCCTACTGCTTTTCTGAATGGATTTTTGGAAAGTGAAGTATATATTTATGCACCAGAAGGATTAAAAAGTAAAACCCCTATATTGAGACTAAATCGAGCGCTCTATGGGTTAAAGGAATCGCCCAAAGTGTGGAACGACACGTTCAATGATTTTGCTTTAAAAAATAACTTTGAAAGATCAAAATATGACTGTTGTCTATATTACAATGGAAAGATATGGATTCTGATTTACGTGGACGATATATTATTAGTTGGAGAGCAAAAATATATAGGAGAAATTGTAAAACTTCTACAGAAGTACTTCAAAGCAAAAGATTTAGGAGAGATCAAAAATTTCCTGGGTATGAATATAACAAGAGCAGAAAATACGCTGAAAATTGATCAGTTCAAATTTATAGAAAAGTTATTGAAATATTTTAAAATGGAAAATTGTAACCCAAAGGCAACAACAATGGAGAAAGGTTTTCAGAATAATGAAGAAAGCAAGATACTTACAGACATATCCTATCGACAGCTTATTGGAGGATTAATGTATCTAACTACAACTAGTAGACCACACATTGGTTATGCTGTTTCCTACCTTAGTAGATTCTTAGATCGACCAACAAACGAAACCTGGAATGCTGGAACACGAATATTACGGTATCTGCAAGGTACAAAAGATATGGGTTTAATTTATTATAAGAATAATACTGGAACAGACCAAAAATTAAGAGGATACTCAGATGCTGATTGGGGAACTGATAAGAATGAAAGGAAGAGTGTTGGTGGTTGCGTGATATTATATGGTGAAAACCCAGTATTATGGTTCTCAAAGAAGCAAAACTGCGTCCCGCTGTCTTCAGCTGATTCGGAGTACGTGGCAGCGGCTGCTTCTGCTCAAGATCTTATGCATTTAAAGGAGATTTTAAACATATAAGTAGAAGTGTAATGAGTAAGATAGATGAGTAAGCAATTTTCACTTTGTAGAAGATATTTTATTCTTTCTCTATAATTATAGAAAAGTATCTAGAAGATTGATGTTTTTCTCAACTCCCAACCATATACTGTAACATGCAGAAGGTTGCTTCTAGCTAGAATTTTCTTAAATTTTCTGTACCACAAATTCTTATGATTTCAAAAATATTTACTTAATATGTGGACTTTCTGATCAGCCGTTTCTGAAATGTTAAAATAGAGATACTAAATACATAATCATTGTCAGTTAAAAGCCATTAATATAAAAGAAAACTTACAACAAAGAGTCCGGCTTGTAATTAGGTATACAAAATTAAAAGTGTATCCATCCATGTAATATAATATCAACATCAGCCCGAATCTAGCCTTCGGCAGCACTGCTATACTGCTAATAAGAGGCTCATCTGTTTTATTTATACAGATATCGAAATTGGAACTGTGTTTGTTAAAAAGAAGATTATTAAACCAAAGCATCAGGCAAATTAGGGTGACTAAAAGAAATTTTACCCCTGAAGCTTGCGCGGTTCTGTGTAGATGGATGTCAGGGTTTGTATCCAACCAGTTATTTCTTTGTAATTTAGTTTTAAGATCATGAACAGCAGCACATTCCGGCAACCGCGCAAAACAAGCTTTATGTCATAGTCATAAGTCATGCACAGTAGCGACTAGGTCGCGCCGGTCTAAAATCGTTCCCGATGACGAAATACTGCCTGCGACGCGACGTCATGCAAGGCCACCTAAAGGGGGCGCTGCGTTATGACATGACAATTACCCATGTCGTGGCGGTTCAGCAATGTTTTTCCAATCGGTGTAGTGGTGTAATGGACAGCGTCTTTGCCTGTCATGCGGGCAGCTAGGGGTCGATTCCCGTTGGTTGCAAGATTCATTTTTGTTCGTAAAGTTTTATTTCTTCATTTTGGTGGGTTAGTTTTTGTTTGTTAAGCCCCCATAGCACAAAAGTCTAGAAGAGATCGATGTTTTGTTTATATTTTTCATTAATTTACCTTTTTTCCTTAATTTTGGGTTAGCATTGGGTTAGTTTTGGTTAGCACTTGGTTAGATCTTGTTGATTGAGCCCCCGTAACGAGCGGAGGGCCACGCGTGAGTGAAATATTATAATACATCTGACACAATCGTGTCGGGAACGTTTTTAGAGCGGCGCGACCTAGCCACTAGTGTCATGCACGATACACGCTACACGCTAGCGCCAGTCCAGTACGCAGTACGCCAGGGGTCGATCATCGATCAAAGGGATCGATAACAAGATTAGCAGGAACAAGAAGAAAAACCCTCGAGATTAAGACACAAGCCCAGATAAACCCACACCAGATGCGCAACCTCCCACCTAACGCATGAAACAAGAATTCGTTTAAAGCTCCGCCTCCTCGGGATGGCCAGCCATCCCAAGAAATAGTCAGGGCAAGCTCTAGTGTGATTCTAAACGCGAGCCACGCGAGTCTTTTGGTTTAGTCCGAGAGCGTTACGAAAAATAATTAATCTTTATTTTAATTTTGTTAAAAATGCCTGATTATAAGGGTCTTTATATAAATTGTTCTACTAGAAGCGGTGGCGAAAAATAGTTATTTGTGTATTTAGAGCGCAAAGTAACGGATTGCCGCTTGAGAAATAATGTTACTGCGCGACGCGTAGCGGAGCGCAGTAATCTTTCGAAAACGGCAATCCTACTTTGCGCTCGAAAAACACACAGAACTTTTTCTACAGCCGCATTTTTTAAAATTAAATGCACATTCTGAATTTTGCGAATGACTGTCAGTTTTGACATATTATGTTCGGGCTTCGGGCATATTTAGAACAGGATTGCCAGCAACAAACTGTAACAAACGCACGACTGTCATTTATTTATCTTCGGTTTCCATGACCATTCAGCACACTAGACGGAAAAAGCGAGAATTTCCTTTTCCATGTTCGCGCTAGAGCGCAAAATAAGGATCCACGGCATTAGTTGATTTTGCGATTTCATTTGAATTTAGTATTTAGTTATTTTGCGCGCGGCTGTAGAAAAACATTATTTAAATTACCCCGCGATCCTGAAAGTTATGTATAAATGTTGTTTAATGCACTGGCAGACACAATGTTATAGTTAAACCTTTTTTAAATCCAATTAATGTTATACAGTGTCCGCCAGAATATTGGCCACATATGGGATAAATTTTTATTATTATGATATCGCACCTTTGGTTTTAACCAACCAATTCTGCATGTCTGACAATCTACAAATGCATTTTAAGATTGAAAATGTTTCTGTTTACCTAGTATAGGATCTCAAATCGTAAAAAAGTGCATGCTACATTTGCCCCCTTCATGACGTCATACGCTGAGAGATCGTGTTAGTTTGTTTATTTAAACCTAAATTTGATTATAACATATCGAAATCGGTTCAAATGACTAAAAGAAATTGGAACTAAGTGAAACTAACCGAAAGTTTATTGAACGACTAACCAAAAGCACCAAAACGGACTAAAACATATCGGAACAGGTTACAAAAATTAAAGTAAGTTAAAAGCAATCAAAATGAACCGAATTTTGGCGACTAACCAAAACTAACCAAAAACAATAAATTTGATTATAACGTGTCGGAACCGGTTCAAATAACTAAAATAAATTGGAACTTACTGAAACTAACCGAAATATGATTGGCCCACTAACCAAAACTAACCATAAGCGCCAAAACGGGCTAAAACTTATCGGAACAGGTTACAAAAATTAAAGTAAGTTAAAACTAGCCAAAACGAACCGAATTTGGCGACTAACGAAAACAAACTACAAACATTAAATTTGATTATAACGTATCGAAACCTATTCAAGTGACTAAAATAATTTGGAACTGAAAGTAAACGAAAGTTAATTGAATGACTAACCAAAATTAACCAAAGGTAACTAAAAGCACCAAAACGAGCTAAAACTTATCAGAACAGATTACAAATGTTAAGTTAAAACTAACCTAAATTAACCGAATTTTGGCGACTAACCAAAACTAACCAAACACATTAAAATTGCTTATAACGTACCGGAACCGCTACAAATGACTAAAATAAATTAAAACTAACTGAACTTTACCGAAAGTTGATTGAACGACTAACTAACCAAATGCAACCAAAAGCACCAAAACGGGCTAAAACGCATCGAAATAGATTTAAAATATTGAAGTAAGTTCATACTAACTCAAGTTAACCGAATTTTGGTGAATAACCAAAAACATTAAAAATGCTTATAACGTCTCAGTATATATGACTAAAATAAATTGTAACTAACTGAATTTTACCCAAAGTTGATTGAACGACTAACCAAAACTAACCAAAAGAAAGTAGAAGCATCAAATCGGGCTAAAACGTATCGAAATAGACTAAAAATATTAAAACTAAACCAAATTAACCGAATTTTGGTGACTAACCTAACATAACCAAAAACACTAAAATTGTTTATAACGTATCGGAACTGGTTAAAATGATTAAAGTAAATTAAATCTAATTGAAATTAACTGACAGTTGATTGAACGACTAACCAAAAGCATAAGAAAGGGCTAAAACATATCGGAACATATTAAAAATATTAAGGTAAGTTGAAACTAACTTTAATTAAGTACCTAACCGAATTTTGGCGACTAACTCAAATTGATCAAAACATTAAAATTGGTTATGATGTATAGGATCCGGTTTAAATGATTGAAATAAATTAAAACTAACTAAAGCTAACCGAAAACTGATTAAATGGCTAACCAAAACTAATGAAAAGTAACCATAAACACCAAAAAGGGCTAAAAGGCATCGGAACTGATTAAGGTTATTAAAATCAGTAACTAACCCAAATTAACCGAATTACTAACCAAAACTAATCAAAAGTAACCTTAAACACCAAAAAGGGCTAAACCTATCGGAACTGGTTAGAGATATTAAAATAAGCAACAAACCCAAATTAACCGAATTTTGGCGACTAACTAAAATTAAGAAAAAACGTTAAAATTGGTTATAGCGTATCGGAACCTGTTCAATTGACTAAAATAAATTGGAACTGGCTGAAAGTAACCGAATGTTGATTGAATTACCAACTAAAAGTAACTAAAAGCACCAACACGGGCTAAAACGTTTCGAAATAGATTAAAACTATGGAAGTAAGTTAAAACTAATACAAATTAATCGAATTTTTGGTGACTAACCAAAAACACTAAAATTGGGTATAACGTATCGGAAGTGGTTCAGACGACTTAAAAAATAAAAAGTGACCGAAAATTAGCCATTCTGGAGCTTTTGGTTAGTTTGGTTAGTTTTGGTTAGTCGTTTAACCAACTTTTGGTTAATTTCAGTTACTTTTAATTTATTTTAGTCATTTGATCCGGCTCCTATACGTTATTACCAATTTTAGTTCTTTTGGTTAGTTTTGGTTAGTCATTCAATCAACTTTCGGTTACTTTTAGTTAGTTCCAATTTATTTTCGTCATTTGAACCGGCTGCGATACGTTATAACCAGTTTAAATGTTTTTGGCCAATTTAAGTTAGTCGCCAGAATTCGGTTAAATTCAACTTACTTTAATATTTTTAATCTGTGCCGATACATTTTAGCCCTTTGGTGCTTTTGTTAGCTTTGGTTGGTCGTTCAATCAACTTTTGGTTGATTTTAGTTAGTTTTAAATTATTTTAGTCATTTGAACCAGTTCCGATACGTTATAACCAATTTTAATGTTTTTGGTTAGTTTAAGTTAGTCGCCAATATTCGGTTAATTTGTGTTAGTTTAAACTAACACAAATCTGTTCCGATATATTTTAGCCCGTTTTGGTGCTTTTATTTGCTTTTGGTTAGTTATTCCATCAACTTTCGGTTACTTTTAGCTAGTTCCATTTTATATTAGTCATTTGAATCGGTTCCGATATGTTTTAATCAAATATAATGTTTTTGGTTAGTTTTGTTAGTCTTTAAAATTTGGCTCGTTTTGGTTAGTTTTAACTTATTTTAATGTTTGTAACCTGTTCCGATACGTCTTAGCCCGTTTTGGTGCTTTTGGATACTTTTGACTAGCTTTGGTTAGTCTTTCAATCAACATTCGGTTAGTTTCAGTTAGTTCCAATTTATTTTAGTCATTTAAACCGATTCCGATACCTTATGATCAAATTTAAGTTTAAATAAACAAACTAACACGATCTCTCACGCGTATGACGTCATGTGGCAAATGTAGCATGCATTTTTTCACTATTTGAGGTTCTATATTAAGATAACAGATATATTTTCATTGTTAAATCGGCATACATTAAAGCGTATTATGGAAATTTCTGTAAAAAAGTCAGAGCAGCCATAATAACACAATATTTCCATGACCGCCTGTTGGGAAAAAAGAAAGTGAGTGGCTATTGCAAATTGTTATTATTCCTGAACCAGTCCACCAAATGAAAACGTGTTTTCATTTAATTGGTGCAGACCAACTATTTTAATTTTGAAGAACAATTATTCTATAATCATACCTAGATTATTTGGTGCAGGCCGCGTATAACCGCCACGTCAAGGTTAAAGTTGGCTGGCCAGGAATTAGCCGATCTTTTGCATCTAATGTGGGTTTATCTGGGACACAAGTCCCTAACTAATACTAATACAAATAAAAGTCCAATTTGCTAGCAAGTTTTGGATACAGTATACAGTTCCTAGTTTTAAAAATGGGCCATTACTAACCGCATGAAGAAAAATGAGCTACCTAGGATTTCCAATTGAACGTTTCTGGTTCGGGAAATGGCCTTTTAGAGAAGTAAGCATACCGATACCGAATAGGATTAAGTAAGGGATAAGTAAGGGGTACCTAAGCCTATGTCGTTTCAGTTTTTTTTTTCGTCCTAGTCATTCTATTTTGCTGAGTGTTCAAGATATAAACCACGAATGTCAGTTCTTGTAGTTTTGTTTCTTTTTGTGCACTAAGTAGTTATAAGCATATCTTAGAATATTTCGGTAAAAAGTTAAAGAGCCAGAAAAGCTATAAAAGGAGATGCTCACTCTTACTAATATTATACTATTACTAAGTTGATGGAATAAAACCAAATTTTACAAACACATGACCGAATTTTAAGTGGGACTGACATCATTCAGTTACAGCTTGTAGGAGACGCTGACTCCTACAGAGAATATTTTCCAAGAAGGTATTGTAATATGATATTGAGGCAAGCGTCGATTTAGCATACTTGGATGAACAACATGCAGAGTTTTGCGTTCGAGGAGTCTTATTTTGCTATTGCGGCGCCCCAACACATTGAATTAATTCAAGTGTACTGTGTAGCGACATCTGTCAATGCAAATATGCATTTAGGGGGGTCTTAAGCTGCCTGTAATTCCCCTCCCAAAATTGCAGGGCTCTTTTCAGGATTGGCAAGAATACAAAGAGACTTTCCAGTCCCCTTGTTCATGAAAGCGAGTACCGATCCTCTATATTCAAAGATATCATTATTTAAAGGCGTCGCAGATTCTAAATCTATCGAGTGTACATCAGCTCAGTGGCATGGCAAACTTTAAATGATCGGCTTAATAATCCGAGTTTTGCACTAGAAAACATTACAATGGTTTAGTAAAATTGTGAAGCTATACCCTATTTCCTAATGCGAGAGAGCAATAAAACCTAATTTAATATGTAAATCCCTTATACAGGATGGTCGCAATATATATGCATATTAAAGAAACTATTTATATAGACAACTCAGGTACCTATATCCCTTATAGAGCGCTTGTCTCACCCTGAAAACAGCTGAAAATAGGTGGTATACAATAGCGACCTTCCTGGGACCATTCAGTAATATTCATATCTTCACAACAGTGTGGTGCACATGGGGCGCATGAGATATTTAGGTAAAAAAATCAATTTTTTATATACATACTTAATACAAATGCTGAAGAATAAATTACAGATTTTGATACATACTTTTTAGTAATAATACCATTTTATGCCATAGCAATTATTGTCAAGACAGTATTGACGTATAATAGGGCATTTATTATATAATTAAACTTATATTAAATAGGGTGCAATGGCTAATGCATATTTTCATTATTTCAATCGTCAGAAAATAGTTCAATATCTCAGGAACTAACTGTCACTTTCATCTTTCATCAGGCTCTGGCTCTATTGCCTGGTCGATTAATTGATCTCATTCCTACATTTTTAATCTTCTTTAATGACGTGGTTTATGCAATTATGCCATTTCTCTGCGTTTACTTGTTTCAAGGCTGCATAAAAATGTATTTAAACATCTTTCATTTTGGAAGAAGTATTCTTTCTTGCAACTATCATTTTACTTTATAGGGTTCAACTCGCAGTGGTCGGGCAGAAGTCGAAGTACTGTCATCTGTCATCAGGGAGGTGGGAATTATACCCCCACCCCCTTACATCCCCGGATACCCAAATATTTTCGAAAAAAATTGAAAAAAAACGTAAAAAATTGTTCGGAAAGATAATAAAAGTATTATAAAACGAAATAAGAAAAAAAAATAATAGAAAAAAAAACAGTGAGAGAAACGCGATTTTCGGCGAAAAAAGACGAAGAAGTTCAGCTACGAGCTCCGGGATGGTAAAAATGGCAAAAAAAATTGGTTTATGAAAAAAAAATTTTTTTCTTGAAAAAATGGAAAAAATTGAAAAGACGCAAAACATGTTCGGAAAGTTAATAAAAGTATTATAAAACAAAATAAAAAAAAAATTAATAAAAAAAAAACAAAAAAAAGTTTGGAAAGTTAATAAAAGGATTATAAAATAAGAAAAAAAAAAGAAAAAAAAGAAAAAAAAAGAAAAAATTGTTAAGTTAATAAAAGTATAATAAAACGAATTAAAGAAAAAAAATAATAAACAAAAAAAAAAGTTAGAGAAACGCGGTTTCCGCTGAAAAAAAGTTGAAAAAAGGGGAAAAAATGTCGAGGAAACCGGGGGCAAAGGTTGAGAAAAAGCTTAAAAAAAATAAAAACAATTCGTACTATCTCTTTCAGAGGTTTCACAGTTGTGTGCTTATAAAGGTGAGGCACATAATTTTTATTTTGATTGCGAATTTCCTTTATCGAATTTCATATTTTTCATTCAGTAGAGATATTCTGTTTTGCTTCTCCCATGTGAAGTTAATTTCCCGAAGAGTTTTGCATCTTCCTAATTCTGGAATATTTTGCTCTTTTTTCAGGGCAGACAGTATTTTATCTCAACTTTTCTTCTTGTGACATTTTTCACATCGTCAGCAATTACATCATAGTATTGTTCTGATGATGGTGGTTTGGGTTCTTTTACCTACAACACCACATTTTTCTTCGCGTAAAAGCGTGTGTATGGTTGATTTACCAATTTCAGTCATTTTAGAACACACTTCCACTCTACTGTCGGCACTAGTTTTAGTTTTCTTATGTTTGGTCGCCTTGTATACGTAGAGTATGATAAGATAAGTTCGAAATATGCCTTTTTATCCGAAGCGACCTTTCATGTCACCACAAGGAAACATTTGAACCGAACAACCTTGACGTCATGCGTGGCTCAAGTTCACCGCCAAGGGATTAACCAAGTTTATATGCTGTCTCTATGGCCCTCCGAGCGATAGAGCCTACTAGAGCTTTTTTACAACACTAGCTACCATTTTTTACTCAATACAGGTCGATCACCCCAATTCAGAAATAATCGTTCTGGGAGATTCCAATGCCCACAACACCAACTGGCTCAAACATCACAACAAGACCGACAACGAAGGTAGAGAAGCTGAAGCATTTGCCATCAGCTGCGGGCTTACTCAACTTGTAGACGAACCAACTCGAATCTCAGAGAGGGGCGAATTCGCCGCTCTCCTGGATCTTTTTCTAACCACCAATCCTGACCAGTACACAATTACAGTTGGTCCGCCATTAGGTACTTCCGACCACAAACTTATTACAACGGTTTGTGAATTGCCACTTCTACAGAAGGATGCACCATTGCCTCGCAAAATCTGGCATTACAATTCTGCAAACTGTGACGATCTAAGGGAGTTCTACCTAGATCTTCCTTGGCTCGACGTCTGCTTTGGCACTGATGACCCGTATGCTGCAAAGAGATTACGCAAGTAATCTCCTTAGGAATGGAAGCATACATCCCAAATTGCAATCAAGTTACCGTCAAATGGAAAGCCCTGGTTCGACAGAAGATGCGCAAGAGCTGTAGGTAGGAAACAGCAAGCCTACAAGTACTGGCTTTTCATCGCACTTTATCTTAGATGTCCCCCCAGGCAAGGCTCTCCCCACCATATCGAACATCAACACTACCATGGCAGAAGTCAAGTTTCATCACCGTGATATTCGTAAAATCCTTAAAGAACTAGATACGCAAAAGGCATCAGGACCGGACGAAATACCTGCCATCATGTTAAAGAACAGCACCAACGAACTAACACCCGTTTTTTCCAAACTTTTTTCTCTGTATTACCGAAAAGGGATATACCCATCTTCTTGGAAAGTCGCTCGAGTGCAACCTGTTCCAAAAAAAGGCAAGAAAACCACACCCACAAACTATCGCCCAATTGCCTTGCTTCTTGCTTCCCATAATCTCCAAAATCATGTACCCTGTAGTCAATCAGCAACTACTCAAGTACCTCCAGAAAAACAGAATAATCAGCGATAATAAATACGGCTTTCGCAAAAAGAGGTCGACAGGACATATATTGGCCTATGTCACTCATATGGGGAGGGTTGGCCATGCGGGAGCCTTGGCCAACATTTAAATTTGCCGCGTAAATTACGAACTGGAGCTCCTCCTTTTCAGTAACCCTGAATTACAGCATTTTAACAGTGCTGCCGTTGGCGTTGGTTTACGTCGTTGGTCACTCTTTGTTGTGGAATTTCGGCTGTAGGATCGTTCATACCTCCACTTTTTGTATTTCCGAGGCATCGGGTAACAGAAGCTATGTCAAAAGGTGCACCAGTTGGCTCATATGTCGTTGCTCATCCCAGCGGATAGATGACCAGGGGGAATTTTGAGATATATTTAAAACATTTTATTAAGTTTAGTAAAGCGTCAAAACACAATCCAGTAGATATTGGTTATCCTCGATAACCACGATAGCCATATCAGACCTGGTGGCATAAATATTTGCCGGGATAATGGAATTACACTATACTTACACTTCCTCCCCACACGAGCCACAAGCTTCAAACCCTGTACTTGGTATTTGGTCCATTCAAGATATTTTATAATCAGGCTGCAGATGCCTTTATGGTTACCCATCCCGGACAACCTATTAGGATACAGGATATTCCAGAACTAGTTGGCCAGGCATTTCCCAAAGTCTTTAATCCTTTAAATATTCAGAAAGGATTTTCATCAACAGGAATAAATCCGTACACTTCTGCCCTTTTTACGGAATCTGTTTTTCTAGGAGCATAAGTAACAGGCCGACAGCTTCACCAAATGAATCCTGACAGTACAGCCAAAACTAGTTCTAGCCCTACAAATCCTAACTCGATGTCTACTCTTTTAAATTCTAGCTTTGTAATATCTGAGCCATCCACTTCTGCTATTTCGTCCTCTAAACTTACAAATCTGGATAACATTTCTGCACTTTCAACTTCTGAGCCATCCACATCTGGTATAAATTGTGGCCGTTCTCCAAATGTAAACACAATTTCAATTCATAACATAAGTTAAGCCAGTGTTGTCACAGAAGATCTATTATCAAATAATTGTATATTACTACCTGAAAATCCCAAAGCAGGCCCAAGAAAAAACATAGGGGATGGAGGTAGAAGAAAGCCAAGGAGCTCTATAATTTTAACTAAAACACCCATCAAAGAAGAAATAGAAGCAGAGTTCAAAAGAAAATTAGGAAAAAGTGAAGAAAAAACTGAAATGAAGAAAGTAAAAAGAAAAGTGGTGCAGTCTCCATCAAGTTCTTCCGAGGATGAAAATTTGTTTTGTGTTGAGAGCGATGAAGATCCTGAACAAGAAGATTTTGGGGACTTGGACAAACACTACGAAGTTGGGGATTTTGCATTGGTAAAATTTTTAACTAAGAGCAATGAATATCATTATATTGCACGAGTTTTATTAAGAGTTTTACCGGATGAATATGAGGTTACATTTTTAAGAAGGCCACGATCAGAATATTTTTTTGATTTTGGCCATGCCACCTATACACAGGGAGACTTGTCCAAAATGTTCATAAGACGAAAATATAGGTAAAACCTAATTATTTTGTAATTTAAAATAAAAATGTTTCCTTCTATATTTTGCAAAGTGCTATTGTTCACTGTTGCTAAATGACTATGACATAAAATATCAACCATTAAAAAAATATAAAATATTTTAATAAATATGGCCAACCCTCCCTAGGTTCCCCTATATTGAGTAGGGCAATACATTGAGAACTACGGACAGTCTCGAGCGATGGCGTTGGATATTTCGAAGGCATTCGACAGAGTTTAGCAGGACGGATTGTTCAACAAACTGCCGTCCTTCGGACTGCCAGCCTCTCTCTCCAGCTGGCTTGCCAGTTTCCTTAAGAACCGATATCTGCACGTTGTAGTTCATGGACAAATCTCAGACACATTCATCATTGACGCGGGCGTGCCTCAGGGCGCAATACTTTCACCAACTCTGTTCCTCATCTAAATTAATGACCTGCTGACCGAAACGAATACTGTTTACAGTTTTGCAGATGACAGTACCCTTGTCTCCCAATTTAGATAAGAAAAACTTTTATCAGCGACTGAGACTTATCACCGCAGACAGGAGCAGATTACAGCACTTAATCAAGACCTGGAGAAAGTTCGAACTTGGGGAGACAGAAATTTGGTCCAGTTCATTGCAGCAAAGTCCCAAGCAGCCACGTTTACCAAGAGGGCCAATACGGCGGGCCCTGACATCATTATGGCAGGATCGACCATTCCTGCATCCTCGACAATCGGATTTCTGGGTGTCTCGGTCAACAGCAATATGTCCTGGCAAGACCACGTTGCTTACATCGCAAAATCAGCCTCCCAGAAGCTTGGTGCGCTATTTCGCAACAAAAAACTGTATACACCGCAGCAGTTGCGGGCAAATAAGACCGTGCTTAGAATATTGCTCACACATCTGGGGTGCCGGGTGCCGCACCAAAACACGCCCTAAAGCTGCTGGATTCCATTCAGAAGAGAGCTGTGCGTCTCATCGGCGACCCGGAATCTGGATAGTTTGGAACACCGCAGATATGTGGCCGAGACGTCCCTGTTTTACAGATACTTTCACGGCAGATGTTCCCAGGATTTGGACCGCCTCATCCCGCCCCTGGCAGCGCCTGTCAGTCAGTCACAACATACGGCAAGAGCGCACCAGTTCGTCGCACAACTGGAAACACCTAGAACATCGCTATACAAGCATTCCTTTGTCTGGCGCACTGCATCACTGTGGAACTCACTTTCAGGACATCTGTTTCCCCCTAATTACAACCTACAACTATTCAAGTACGGTGTCAATAAACATCTTCGCACACACACCGCTCGTCGAGCGCCATAGGATCTCCCTGTAGTGTGTGTGCCATAAAAAAAAAATCTATTCATTGACGGATAAAACAGTTTTGGATACTGTTTTAATTGGTGTTGTGGCGGACTTCATCCACCGACTCACACACCATTTTACGCCTTACGAGTCCAATAAGTAGACCCGCGACGAAACGCAAAAACGGTGCAACACTGCGCCAAAGTGTGAAATCTCATCATTCGCTACGAAACTTGAATTAAAAATATTAAATATTTCTCTTGCCCTAAAAATGCTATTATCTTAGTTTTTGACAGCAGGTAATATCTGACAAATAAATTTAATCCCACAAACGCAGGCGAAAATTTACGGAACGCCTATGACACGGGTCATTTTGTACCTTTTTGTCCCTGAAATCTTAATTTATTACTCTCTCTTCTTCGGAAATAGAGTATAGTTGATGACGTACTGCGTCGTGATTTTAATGCAGAACGGACCTGTTGCATTCTCCTCGAGATTACAAGTGTTAGGCCAGGTTTTGCGATTGACATCAAGTTCCTAAAATCTCTAACGACCTAGATCTTACCACGGAATATAATCTATTTGTTTAAGCTATGACCTTACAGATGACGAATTTAACAAGCCGCGTTCCATTGCTATTCTTATCGAGTGTGATCTGTTCTGGAATTTGTTAAGATCTTATGTTATGCCATTAAAAAAATCGATTCTTCAGAACACGGAACTAAGGTGGGTCGTGGCTGGTCAAGTAGAGTGACCTTGGACAAACAGTACCAAAAAGGAAACGTCACGCATGCTTTTTGAGTACGAAGTAACTTTTGGTATCGGTATTTTATCTAAAAAGTCAAGTGAATCTATAAAGTAAGGAACACCTCAAATATCTGTCCCTTAATTGATCTTTTTGAAAAAGTTCGAAATGCTGCCTGTTGAAAATCTGATAATAGCTTTAGCGAGAAACGAACTCATTCTAAATGTTTCTGATTACACATACAGTGATTTTCCGAATCTCGTTGCGTATACTTTGCTATAATTCTCTCACGTTTTGAGATCTGTTGACAAAAACTTTGCCTTTTAGACAGCCTCATAGGAGTTAGATCCGGGGATCGAGCTGGTCACTCAGTAACCCCACGTCTGCCAATCCTGCGAATCTTGCTGGAACCAAGTTTCGATACTAGGACTGTCAGGAATAACAGCATCAGAGTTCGGAGTAGAGTTTCACAAGTGCGGGTATTAAATCGAGCTGTAGAAATCCAAATACATATCCCCAGTTAGTTCACCATAGGTGTATTTATTGATATTGAGGGTGCGTGTGATAAAACAACCTTTGGCAAAATCAATGCAGCCTGCTGTCATAAGCTGTATTTTCAACTTGCTCTCAACGAAACGCCTGCCCGCAGGGGGCCGTTCTGTCGTCACTACTATGGAACCTCGTTCTCCACAGCCTTTTACATCGCCTCAACTCAAATAGATTCTACACCAATGACGATCTTACGATACTGCTCAATGGAAATTTCAAAGGAGTTCTGTGCAATCGTATGCAGAGTGCCCTTCGCTTAGTCGAAGAGTGGTGTAGGGAGCACTCCCTGTCTGTAAACCCCTAGAAGACGAAGATAGTGCCCGTCACTAGAAAAAGGAGGACGGAGCCACTACGGTCTACGACCACTTCTTAGCACACAGCTAAAGTATGCGTCTGAGGTAAAATACCTTGGGGTCACTTTCGATGCTAAATTAACCTGGAATCTTCTTTTAAAACGAATAATAAAGAAGGCATACATTTCTTATGAACAAACCTGAGGCATGAACCCAGGGTCGTAATGTGGATATATATAAGACCCATGATTGCCTATGGAGCCGTAGCTTGGTGGTCCAAGAGTAAACAAACAACTCAATGGTCTATGAGGGACACGCAAGCATAGTTCAGTCTGAACTTGCTGCTATATCCTTAGCCGCAAGAGAGATTGTTCGCAGAAATACTGAGGACAAGACTATTAAAATCTACACGGACCGTAGACACTACTTGCTCTGAAAAGTTATAAACTTAGCAGCCAGGTCAGTACTAGAATGCCACAATTCACTGGAGGATGCCGCCCGCAATGCACAGACCTTCTGTGCGCTGGGTTAAAAGACATGCACAGTGCCAAGGTAACAAATTAGCGGATAAATTGGCTAGAAAGGCAGCTGGTTAAAACATTATGAAAGCAGGCCGTTCAAACCTACCTATCGCGATTGATACATATGATAAAAAAATACCTATGACAACTTTAGGGCACGATGGGGCGAAACAACTAACTGTTGACTGGCCAGGTAGCTACTAAGTTACCCCAATGAATGAGGCTGTGAACAGGAGGGCGAAACAGTAGAGCATCTGTTCTGCGATTGCGACGCTGTTTCGGAACTAAGGGAATCCATTTTTGGAGAACGATGGTCAACCATGGCTATTCTCGTCCTCGGGCAATATCACCGCCATATTTACAACCTAGGATGGGCGATGGCCTAGACGGATTGGTTTACCTAGGGCGGACGCACAGGGGGTCCAATAGAGCCTAGGTGTTGTCACCTTTCAAGGCCACCCTCTCACCATTTCCAGATTCCAGATATCCCCAGTTAAATTTCCATAAAAAGAGGTCCTAAAATCTTGTTTTTCAATAGTACGGCTCAGACGTTTACTTTCTGAGGATGTTGACTGTGAGCCTCTTGTATCCAGTGAGGATGATTTTCCGCCCAATATCTGCAATTTTGTCCATCAACTTGGCCACTTCAAGTGGTGCTTAATTTGAAAATAAGCATATTCGCTTAATACACGTCATGCCGCAAGCATTGCTATCAGTCACTCCACGTTCACTGACGTATATGAAAACATTATTGAGAGCTTACATCAAGCAGCCAAAGAAGCGATTGGAGTAAAAGAGAATAGATCAAGTAAGAAAATATGGGAACGAGGAAATAGAAATGGTGATCAAACAGAAAAAACAAGCATACCTACCTTAAATGGCTCAACACAAAATTCGAAGAAGACCATGCAACTTTTAAAGAAATAAAGAGACAGGCCCGGTGACTTATAACGACAGAGAAGAACAGGGTATGGGGCAAAAAATGTCAAGATATTAACACGTACATCGGGGGGAGAAAATGCACAGAAGTCTGGAATTTCTTAAGAAATACGTTATCCTTTCCTGTATTTTTAAGGGCAAAATACAGGAAAGGATAACGTATTTCTGCAAACAATTAAACCAAAAGAGTGGAGAAACTATTTATAAAAAAAAACCTATTAACAGAAACACTACAGGAATATCTAGGTGACGATCCAGCAGGTCCCATACATGCTCACGGGGAGGAAGTAAGGATACAGGTAGAGACGGTAAAAAAAGCTATTATGCCGGAGGGTATATGTGCGAAATGTTTAAAAACGGAACAGATAAACTACACAATAATCTAACATTTATTATCAACAATTGCCTAAATGGTGATCCAGTACCAGAACTTTGGAAGCCATAAAAAAGGAGATAAGACGAACTGCAACAATTATAGAGGAATTTCAGTCACTGGCGCCATGAGTAGACTTTATGGAAGGATCTTACGAAACCTAATAGAGGATGACTTCAGGCAGAACGAAGAAGAAGAGCAAAGCGGTTTTCGAGCACGCAGATCGTGCACCGACAATGTTTTCTGTCTAAAGCAAATACTAGAAAAAAGAGCTGCAAAAAACATAGAAACTCATATCACATTTGTAGACCTTCAAAAAGCTTACGACACTGTACCAATTCGTAAACTGTGGGAAACTTTAGGAAAATCAAGTATTAATTACACTGTAATTTAGGCGGTGCAAGAACTCTATAAAAACACAAGATCACGAATAAAAATGGGGAAAAATATAACCAAATAATTTCCAGTTATCAAAGGACTAAGACAAGGATGCTGCATTTCACCAACTCTCTTCAAAATATATGTAGCATGCGCATTAAAGCAATGGAAAAGGAAAGTTCATGGCATGGTTGTTGAAATGGATAACGGATGTATTTAGGTACACACTACAGTTTGCCGAAGATCAGGTTGTTATAGCAATTGATATAGAGGACATGCAGTACATGATGAGAAAACTAACAGAAGAATACAGCCAGTGGGGACTAACTGTCAATTTGACGAAGACAAGGTGTGGTGGTATATATATATATATATACAGGGTGTTTCAATAAAAACTCCCAGGCCAATTATTTCGAAAAGTAAAAGTGACATGTGAATTCTGTAAACGCCAGTTTTTAGCCTATATGATTGGCTTCACAATTGTATAAAAAATGTGTTTGAATAATACAAGATGTAGGTGGAGCCACGGTGCAAAGAATTTTTTCGATGACACTAACCTTGAAATGTTGTGGCTCTTAAAGATGATTAATTTCTGATAAAATTATGTCCCATAAAATTTTTTGATAAATCCAACATAAACGGAGATATTTGGGGTTAAGTTTTTTTTTAAATAATTTTAACGAGTTTTTTAATTATGAATATTTTTAATATCCTTTAGCAGATTTTAATTTAGTTTTGGTAATGATAATTTTAGTGATAAAACGCTCGTGTCGCGCTAAATTATTACGTCCAGTGACGTCTCAGGGGGCGCCTTAACAAATAATATTGGCAAAAAATAAGACGCCACTGAGTTTTTGGTAATTTGTATATTTTTTTCGGATTAAGCCACTAAAAATATCTTTTTCTTGTCTATTAAATTGTTTTCACATCTTGCTTCGTTTTCGAGAAATAGAAAAATCCAGATATCTCTGGAAAACAAAAATCATTAATTTAACTTCATTAGTAACACTCAGTGTCAGTGTCAGAATTTGTAAGTTCTACATTTTTAAAATAAAAATGATTCACCATACAAATCGAGACAAATTGAACATGACTTTAGTTTATGGAGAATGCCATCAAAATGCTTCAGAAACTGTGCGCTGCTGTGGAGCTCGTTTCCAGATAGACCAACGCCCGATCGCAAATCTTTTGTAGTTTTATGTACCAACTTAGCTACATATGGTAGATTTAAAAAGGGAAAGGTTCCAAGAAGGAAGAGGGTTACGACTGACGAAAATGTAGCTCTAGTCCTACAAACAGTAGAAAATAGCCCACAAACGTCATTACAAATATTAAAAGATGAAACTAATATTACAGTAAGTTCATGTCACAGAATCCTAAAAGGAACTGGGTATTTTCCATACAAGATTCATTTAGTGCATCATCTACAACCAGAAGATTACCAGTGCAGAATAAACTTTTTGGCACATTTTCACATTCTTTTGGAAGAAAATCCAAATTTATTAAACCAAATTATGTAGAGTGACGAATCCAGATTTCACAATAATGGAGTAATTAACAGACATAATTGTCGCTACTGGTCCCGGGAAAATCCTAACTGGATGCGACAGACAAAATTTCAAACACGATTTGGGGTAAATGTTTGGTGTGGTATTGTAAATGGTTACATAATTGGGCCCTATTTGTACCATGAACATTTAACTTCAGTTCGTTATTTACAATTTCTGCAAAACGATCTCCCTTTACTGTTACAAAATGTAAGAGTTGACGTAAATACTCTGTGGTTGCATCAAGACGGTGCCCCAGCACACAATAGCAATATCGTTATGAAGCATCTAAATGTGACGTTTCCAGGAAAAGTGATCAGCACAAATGGGGATCTTAGATGGCCAGCAAGGTCCCCTGATCTCACCCTGATGGACTTTTATTTATGGGGCTACTTACAAAATGAAATCTACAAGGAACCAATAGAAGACATGGCTGACCTGTACAACAAAATTTATGCCACTATAGCCGCTATTAATCGAAATACACTATTGAGAGTTTGCAGAACCGAATTATTATATCGATTTGCTATGTGTGTGTATGAAAA
>JAEQML010060743.1:0-26764 GCA_016904865.1 Pissodes strobi | reverse complement strand
AAATGGTCAAAATAAATAAAACAAATTCTATGAATAAGAGAACTGAATTTGATGATTTAAGCTCAATTTATTCTTATATATTATCACTAAATAATCGATAATTGTATACCAATACACCTTGCCATTATTACCAAATTAATATCAAATATCAAGTATTCCTTTGACACCTCGAAAATTATTTATTTTGAAACAAAGTAGATTGACTTTGACATTTTATGTATTTCTATAAGATATTCTAATATTTTACCAATTTTTTACAATATTTTTAAGATGTTATAGCTGCCAAAATTGAATTTAACTAGTTTTGATTGTAAGTTGCCACAAAATTGTTATATATTGTACATTATAATATATAAAATAATTTTTAGCCCTGACGACGGTCACGATATACTGACCGAAAGCTTGGACGCAAAACAAATCACCTTTTGGCTGAATACCAGTTAATTATTTCTACATTCAAACATACAGCCGTGATCCTATGAATTAATTTAAATACTTAAATTAAAATGTTGGCTACAAAAGATCAATCAAACGTCCTCCACACTCGCTGCACATTAATAATGCTCAGTGGTAGGACTAAACTGGTCAAAACTGACTCTGGCTCTCCAAAATTGTGTATACTTTGGAAATTAAAATTTAACCAATAATCTTGCAATAAGTATTGTTCTACAAACTTACCGGGTTTGTCGTAAATCCAATATTAATATAAAAGGAAACGATCTGGAATATAGAATAAAACCGATTAATTTTCCTCTTATACCTTAAATAATTAAATCACAATGCTCGATACAAAAGATCAATCAAATTTCGTCCACTGTCCCTGCACATTAACTTTATTTAGTGGGGGGCTTAACTGGTCAAAACTGGTTTGACTCTGGCCCCCCAAATTTTGTCTCCCCTGGAAATTAAAATTCAGTCCATAGTCTTGCAGTAAGTCTTGGTCCTGTCTGCTGAAATAGTTTGAATTTAGGCTTTCGTTCGATCGTATTTTATGGTTTTCGTACGATGAGTTGTACAGAGGGTTTGAGATGCTTAATGGAGGAACTTCACCGTGTGCGAGAGTGGAATAAGGTGATGCGGATTTTAAGGGATCGAAGTCATCTAGATCTGAAGTGGAATCAAGACGGATAAGATCTTCTGTGTCGTTTGTTAGCTGAAAATAATAATATAAGCATTAATAACATAGAATACAGTAAACACACACACAGACTGGGCCAAATGTTTTACCTGCCCTAGTACTGAATATAGGCGCTAAGGTAAAACGTTTGAACCCTCAAGCAATTATTATCCGAATTCAGCTAAGTGGTTTTAACATGCCTAACATTAAGGCGGCGATTAAGTAAAATATTTCAATCACCTGATTAGTAAATTAAGTAAGTAAAATGTTTCAACATGCTCACTGTTAATAATAATTATTGAACAGCATGTTTTTTTTTGTAGATTTATGATATAAAAAGTTAAACTTCTACGTAAATGGCGTTTGACGACAAACTATTATTTATCGTTATTTTGGCATTGTAGTATGTATATAAAATTAAACAAACAACAACAAATTAATAAGTTTATTTCTTAAGGCATAGGTACAAATTCTGCTTTAACAATAATATTATTAAATGCGCCTGGGAAGGTAACTGCGAGGATAAGATGTCAATAGTTAGTAAAAATAAATATTTACTCAAATTCGTCTTCTATATCGGAATCGGGTAAAGCATCTTTTACAGTTCCTACTGGAATATTAGAAAATTCATAATGAAAAATTTGCGGCACAACATAATTTGTGCAGAGTTTACTTAGATCGTAGTATTTTTGTTTGGATATTGGAAGACGAGACTTGTAGCAACTGGTGAGAGCAAATTTTGCTCTCATTTGTACATCAATTTCATAGCTGGGAGTCCTTTCACTCATTAGTTATTTTATGAGTGTCCTTTTTCTTAAAAGGTGCAAACTCGAACCTTAGTGATTTTCCCATTATCCCTTTAAAATATTTCTCGCACAGAACGTCCCACCTATTAAAATCTTTATACGTTAAATATTCAACATTGTAAGGCCGCTGATCTTTCCTTGCCGTTTCAAAAACCGTATACCATTGAGAGGGAGCCCAAATAATAGAATGTTTAATACTTCTTTCAATAATAGCATGCAAAGAATCTACTGGCATGCATGTGTGCCCAGTAAGCATGGAGTTAATTTGAATGATTTCAATAATTGTACAATTTTGTAAAGTAGCATGAATCATGGACAAAACTGTTTTGTTCCGATTCTGTCCAGGGCAGCAATCACAGTATAAGAGCAAATTCTTGACAGACTCGCATTTATCAACCATGGTTATATATCGAGGCCAAATAGTGGCAATTTCATTTCCACCTCGTTTTCCATTTATTTCATCCCAGTAAAAACAGAACACATGACGGGGACAAATAAAACGGATCTAAGGATATTGGTTGTAATATTTAGATATTGCCGAAAGGTGATAAATGAATGTTTTACTATACAGCTATGGAGTAAAATGGTGTAGAGGACAAACTATCATACGTTTGGATAAGCGCCAACGTCTCAAATAAAGCATGTAGGCTAAAATAGCAATAGTTTTGTTATTAGCTTATAACAAAACAGGATACCTCCAATACTCAAAATTAAATGGATTAACAAATTGATGTAACTGATATTCATTTATTTCTCTAAATAATCTAACTGCAAATCGTTTAAAATCGTCCTTTTTTTATGTCGCTTAGTGCAAAAAAATTACTTTAAATTCATCATCTTTCGGTTGACTCAAGCGACACAAAAATCGGAAGCTAAAACCCGGTGAATTCTACGCAGAAAGAACAAATAAGGCCAGTGGCTCTTGAAATTCAAATTTCACGAATTGTGTCGCTTATAACCTTTTTTTTTCAACAATCGACATATACCCCCCATAACTTATGGGTCATAGAGCAACTGGAGATACTAGACATAAAATTAAGTCATATACGTTTTTTCGAAATGTTACTCGTTCTAGAGATACAGGGTGTTGAAAATGAAAGTTTATGTTCGAAAATAAACCATAATTTGAAAACGGTTCAATGTATCGAATTGAAAGTTGGCATTATTATGTTTTTCTGAGTGATAAATAAGAATTTGTAGTAGTTTTTAAGTTTCACACTAAAGGGCGCTTGTTACATACACTGGGTTTAATACATTTATGATTTTTTTCTTGCCAGTAATATTAGGTACGTTTCAATCCAGGTTTCTCAAAGAAGAGCTATTTCTAGGCTAAAAAGGTATTCTTGCCCGACCCTAATATCTCTAACCGTTTTCGCGATATTTTCGTTTAAACATCACAATGCTTAAAAAATCAAAATAACTAAATTCATGCATAATTTTAATTATCACAACGCAATAAATTAGAAACAATGCTACTAAACCAAGAAGCTCACTTCAGTAAATGTTGAAAGTGGCCACCGTTGCCCTTACAACGTTTTTTAAGTTTCACACTAGAAATAATAGGTTTGTTCTAGCATGAAATTTCGGAAGGCTTGAAGCCATCCGGAGTTTGCGCAGCGCGATATAAGCGTCGCTTTTATTGCTATGCGCAAACTCCGGATGGCTTCAAACCGTCTGAAATTTCATGCTAGAACAAACCTATTAAATGTTTAAGATAATTGTGTGTTAGTGCTTTATTGCATACCATAATACCGCTATCTTTGAAAAACACTAACTCACGCGGTTGGCTGTCAACTACAGAATCAATTGAAACTTTGAAACAATTGAATCTGACTTTTGCCTAGCAATGAAATAATATAATATGTCAAATGCATGTTAGCATAAGTTATAAAGTGTTTTTTTTACTACTAACATGATAAATCACCATTATCTACTCCATTCCTCAAATGAGAAGTAACATTTCTCACCCTAGGTAAATAATAATATTAAAAAAAACCTAGGTCAATAATGAAACGGAAACGGAAGATGTCAAAATGTCAAACTTGTTAGTTTGACAACATTTCGGATTATTTGAAAAATGAGTAGGAAACAATTAATTTCAAAATCTAATCAATTCAAATAATGATAAGGATTGTATTAGTGCTATTAGTAAAAAAATTATATACAGTATGACTCACTTATCATGACTCCCCATAATATTCTTATTAATAATGCGATTTTGTAAAAATTTAGATGGAAAGAAGGTACTTTGTATGTATGGAGCTGTCAGGAGAGTATTAGCGTTTTTTGGCGAGTAACCACGGTTAACTACAAGTAATACTGAAGTAAGTGCCAAACGGGCACCCGACCACAAATTGTACTGTCTGCTTCTGACTTCGCCAAAATACCGTAGTTAGATCTCGCATTGCTAGAAACGAATATAGATATTTTGCATATTTATTTGAAAATGATCAGTTTGATCAGTGCAGAACGTTTACTCATATTTTTAATGACAGAACGGTGGCCTCTGGAGATAAGCAAACTAATGGTGTTTTTCGATGAATATGTTCAGGATCCTTTATGCTGCCCAAATCCCATTTGGGGCACATTTGTGTAGAAATTCCGATGCGTATGAGGCTTCTATAGAAGAATTTCATGAACGTATAATTTACAAACTTGTTCAGAATGGAAAAACAAACATTTCGCAAACCTCGAGTACCACACCTCGTCACGTATGTAAGTTGTAGTAAGCCGTAGTTGAAAAATGATGATGTAATAGTGACGTCACGAAACTTCCCCCTCACTTACCACAATTAAATTAATCCTCGTGAAAACAAAGTAGTATCCTGTAGTATGCCATGGTTAATTGTAGTTAGCTCGCGAAAAAACGCTTCTTGTTACGATATCTGTCAGTTAGACAACTGAACTTGCAGGCTACTTGATATTTCGAACTATTTGAAAAATAAGTAGAAAATGACTAATATAAAAATCAAATCGAATCAAATATGGTAATATATCAGTGTTAGGAGTAAAAAAAATTCTATATATACCTCGGTTGAGAAGGCCATTATTAACCTCGCACATTATAGCCTTCGGCGCTACGCGCCTCAGGATATAAAAGTGCTCGGTAAATAATGGCTTACTTCTCAACCTAGGTATATAATATACTATTATGTTATATTATTTCTTGTACTAAGTTTACCCCCTCGAGGAGCTGTGAGACCTTGTCGTTGGTAGGGGGCTCAGTAGCCGCAAATGCGGCAAAGCTAAGGACAGCTCAAAAAACAGACCCAACCCAAGGTGTAAAGTGATCCGTGCCGATGGGTGCAAGGCGGTGGGGGATGCACCGTCTCAAACGGAGCCTCTGGGAAATCGGGCGAAATCTCAGAGTAGCCAGCCTTACTCCGGCGCAGGGGACTCCGCAGCAGTGGACTATTTACTTCCCTCTTACTTGTGGGAACTATATGGACCACAGGGATACAAAATGGTCAGGGTAATTCAGATCAACCTCCAGCACTGTAAGGCGGCCTCGGCAGTCCTTACAGTTGCTATGAGGGATGCAGAAATTGCCCTGATACAGGAACCGTGGATTAGACACGGGAAAATCACAGGTCTGAGTGGAATCGATGGGGCACTGATTTATAGCAGAACCAGCGACACGCCACGGACCTGTATACTAATTAAAAAAAAACATTAATGTACTGCCGTTAACTCTCTTTTGTTCTAGGGACTTGACGGCAGCCAAAATCAGGATCATTGAGGGTACCGGGCCAAGGGATATTATAATCGGATCGGCCTACCAGCCCTACGATGATCCTGAGTCAACACCAACCAGGAGTGTGGAAGAGCTGGTGAGACACTCTAGGCGAAATGGGACTCAGCTGATCATCGGCTGCGATACGAACGCACACCACACAATCTGGGGAAGTACCAACACCAACAATAGAGGTGAGTCATTACTACAATATATTATGACAAATAACTTAGACATAATTAATGTAGGGAGCAAACCTACCTTTATTAACACTGTTAGGAAGGAAGTCATAGATGTAACACTAGCCTCAAACTATTTGAGTAATTACGTCACAAACTGGCATGTATCTGATGAGGTAAGTTGTTCGGATCATAGATACATCAGATTCAATATAACAGCGGAAAAAACTGCTACTACCTATTGAAATCCTCGGAAGACGAACTGGGAAGCATATGCGGCAGACCTAGAGCACAGACTTCCACTAATCAGGAGGACGATAAGGAACACGGAAGACTTAGAGATGGTTGTGGAGCAATTCAATGACGCAATCATCACTGCCTTCCAAGACAACTACCCTCTTACAACAAGAAAATCCACCAGGAATGTGCCCTGGTGGAGTGAGGAACTTGCGAAGTTAAGAAGGCAGGTCAGAAAATACTTTAACAAAGCCAAAAGAAATGATCAGTGGGAGATATATAGAACTACACTGACCAGGTTCAACAAAGAGCTGAGGGGAGCCAAGAGAAGGTCGTGGAGGAAGAACTGTGAGGAGATAGAGAACACTCAAGAATGTGCTAGACTTCAAAGAATTCTCCCAAGAGGCCCCCAAACCCCAATAAATTCGCTAAAGAATGATCTTGGCGAATATACCAGTACGGGAGAGGAAACGGCTAAGGAACTCCTAAGGGTTCACTTTCCCGGCTCAGAGATAGTAGATAGTAGATGATGCTCAAGGGGGGTGGACTGAGCCAGAACCTCGAAGGGCGTCCAGGGAAGACTGGAAGACTTCGAAGGAAATGATTAACTATCAGAAACTCGAATGGGCAATAAACACATTCGTACCATACAAATCCCCGGGAATGGACGGGATTTACCCTATAATGTTACAGAAAAGAACTGAACTAATGTACAGGATACTCTGCAGCATTCTAAGAAGCAGCCTAGCGTTTGGATATATACCAAAAACCTGGAGACACATTAGGGTAACGTTTATATCGAAACCTGGGAAAATAGGACAGGCTACGGCAAAATCCCTAAGACCCATTAGTCTTATGTCCTTTGAACTTAGGACACTTGAAAAACTTGTGGACAGGCATATTAGGGACGGTGTATTGGTAAACAGCCCACTGCACCCCGACCAGTATACCTACCAGACAGGTAAGTCAACAGAAACAGCACTCCACCAGCTGGTCAAGAGGGTGGAGGATACCCTGGAAACAGGGAGGTGAGGCTGGCCGCCTTCCTGGATGTGGAGGGGACGTTTGACAACACCTCCTTCGACTCAATAACCAGATCCCTCGGGCAAAGAGGAGTTGAGGGCACTTGCTGTCGGTGGATTAACTCCATGCTGAGGGGAAGGTTGGTAGAAGCAACCGTAGCTGTGAGCGCGCTGGTGGCTCTGGTGCATCGAGGGTGTCCGCAAGGCGGGGGATATCTTCGCTCCTGTGGAACCCGGTGGCGGACGGCCTACTCAGGGCGCTCACGGATGGGGGCCACTGTGCACTCGGATATGCTGATGACATACTCATCATCACCCGAGACAAATTTAACTCAACGGTTAGAGAGCAGATGCAAAATGCTCTGAACTGGACTACAAGATGGGTAGATCAGGAGAGTTTAAATATTAGTCCCAACAAATCTAACATCGTAGCTTTTACGCGAAGGCACACGGTGGGGGATCTAGGACCACTCAGCCTGAGAGGACAAAACATACTGATCTCGAACGAGGCAAAGTATCTAGGGGTAACATTGGACTCGAGACTTACCTGGAACCGACATCTGGAAAATATCGCCAAAAAAACGGTGGCATCACTCATGATTACCAGACGCTTACACGGGAAACAATGGGGATTAAGACCAGACATGATGTATTGGACATATAAAATGGTGGTAAAACCTATCCTAACATACGCCTCTCTGGTGTGGTGGCCTAAGACACAACAGAAAAGCGCGATTTCACAACTTGGCAAGATACAAAGACTTGCCTGTCTAGGAATGATGGGGGCAATGCGGACCACTCCAACTGCGGCCATGGAGACTCTCCTGGACCTCCCACCCCCTACACTTTGTGATAAGGGCGGAGGCCAGGCTGGGGGTACATAGACTGCAGCAAATAATCACCGTTACTAGAAGGACGGGACACTTGGCAATCGCTGATCTTGTGGGGGGAGATGTTTTAAACATGAAAACGGACCACATGCAAAAGCGATACTGTTTTAATAGATCATTCGAGGTGAACTTTCCAAGTAGAACCGAATGGGAAAATGGACCAACAGCTATCAGTAGGCAGGACCAAACCTGGTTCACAGACGGGTCAAAAACTGCAGCTGGTACTGGATCAGAAGTCTATTCTGCTAGTCAAAATCAGAGCAAATACTATGCACTGGGTATGTATGCTTCTGTTTTCCAAGCAGAGGTATACGCCATACTTCAGTGCGCCATAGAGAATAATAAGAAGGCCACAAACAATCGGCGTATCCTAATATTGTCGGATAGTCAAGCGGCACTAAGAGCACTAATGAGCCAAGAAGTGTCATCAAGACTGGTGTGGGAATGTCTTGAAGAACTACAAACCCTGGCAGACCGGAATACGGTAAGACTAATCTGGGTGCCAGGACACAGAGGGATCGAAGGCAATGAAAAAGCTGATGAACTCGCCAGGAGAGGATCAGAAACAAAACTAATCGGCCCAGAACCGGCTCTGGGATTACCAGAAAGTATGACCCGGAGCCACATCAAAGACTGGGTTCGAAAAGAACATCGACGTCACTGGATAGAAATCCTCAGGCAAAACCATGGAAAGGAATTTATTGGCCTACCATGTAAAAAAAGAACCGAAAAACTGCTATTCATGAGTAGAGATCGGTTGCGAATCATAACCGGTCTTTTGACCGGCCATGCACCCCTAAAGGTACACCTGAACAGGATGGGTCTGTATATCGGAGACCTTAACTGCAGACTATGCAATAAGGACCCGGAAACAGCCAGATACATCCTGATCAACTGCGAGGCACTGGACCGCAGGAGACTTAGCATCTTTGGGCAACCAAATATAGACCCAGAGATACTAATTAAACACTCAGTAAAAGACCTGTACGGCCTCGTACAGGACACAAAAATACTGGAGTGGCTATCATAAAACCACACAGGCTCAGCACAATAAGCCTGTACAGGCTGCAGTGCTATATGGGGACGTATGTCGGACAGGCCTAGGAAAAAAAAGTTTAATTTATCAGAATATGCCGCGGAATTATCAATATTCTAACAGGGAATTGAGATATGCTCTGCGTCTATGCTCAAGAAAATTATAATAGTCGTGCTGCTGCGAGAAGATATTTAGAGTTATACCGGAATAGAAATCGAAATAAACCAGATCCAAAATTTTTTTAACGTATTATTTAAGACCTAGAGAAAGTTCAAACTTGGGGCGACATAACTTTGGTCCAGTTCAATGCAGCAAAGACCCAAGCAGCCACGTTTACCAAGAGGGTCAATACGGCAGGATCGATCTTTCTTTCATCCTCGTCAATCGGACTACTGAGTGTCTCGGTCAACAGCAATATGTCCTGGCATGACCACGTTGCTAACATCGCAAAATCAGCCTACCAGAAGCCTGGTGCGCTATTTCGCAACAAAAAACTGTATACACCGCAGCAGTTCCTCTTGCTCTACAAAGCGCTAATAAGACCGTGCTTAGAATATTGCTCACACATCTGGGGTGCCGCACCAGAGCTGCTGGATTCCATTCAGAAGAGAGCTGTGCGCCTCGTCAGCGACCCGGAGTTGACCCGGAATCTGGACAGTCTGGAACACCGCAGACACGTGGCCAAGATGTCCCTGTTTTAAAGATACTTTCACAGAGATGTTCCCAGGATTTGGCCCGCCTCATCCCGCCCCTGACAACGCCTGTCAGATAGTCGTGACAGACGACAGGAGCGCATCGGTTCGTCGTGCAACTGGAAACACCTATAACATCGCTTTACAAGAAGAACTACTTTGTCTGGCGCACTGCATCACTGTGGAACTCACTCACAGAACATCTGTTTTCCCCTATTACAACCTACACCTATTCAAGAACCGTGTCAATCAAAATCTTCGCACACACACCGCTCGTCGAGCGCCGAGGGATCTCCCTTTCGTGTCTGTATCACTACCCAAAAAAAAAAAAAACAAATGACCACATTTTCAAAACAAAAGAAAGCCAAATGAGAGCCTAAAACGTTATTGAAAACCGCATCTCGATATGTCTTACCTGACCTAAAATGAAAGTAAAAAAAATCAAAACTCGAAATAAAATCGGGAACGGGTTTTGGAACATTTTTCCGAAGACCCGTTGTTATTAAATCGTATTTATCCTTATTTTACCACAATAATATATTAGTACGGCGGTTAGTCAGCGACATTGGGGCCAACCTTGCACAGTGGTAGTGCATGCCCATACCTCACTTTTAAGAAGTGGAACCAAGTTTTCAACCATGGGAGAGCGGCGGTATGGCGGGTTGCATATCTGCAAAAGGCAAATTTGAGAAAATCGTTAAACGAGCACATCTGACTGTTTCTATGGGTGAATATCACTCACAAATATTACGGGAGGTGTTCTGAAACGTAACTGGACCATGTGCAGGTTGCCTACCCTCTAGGCGCAGAAACTAATAAAATCGATTTTGTAGTGCTAAGCTGAAGTATTGCAAGCTTGGGTTCTTAATAAAAATTCAACAATTCTTGTTTCAGTACCCTTTTTAATGTCAACAGATACAACTGGCAATGATTGACTTCTCGAATGCCGCTTTGACGTTTCTAACCTTGTTTGTTGTCGTTCTGAGGGCGGGTTGCGCCTTCTCGCATAACCCTCGCTTATCCTGAAATAAGGTCTATTTGCCATAGAATCAGGCAGGGGGGGGCCAGTCTCGTGGATTGGGTCTGGCTGATGTCTACCTTTAATGCCGTTGTTTTTTATAATTATATAAATAAAACCAAAAAATTTTTGACTTTAGTTTTTCTTTCTAATATTCTTCTACTCAGTCAAGTAAGCATCATTTTTCTTTAATACAATGATTTTCTTGAGTCATCATTTGCTCTAGAAATTATATATATAATACAATTTTTATATAACATTTTTATTTAACATTGATCTTATCTTTTGGCCTCAACTAGCTTAGTGTCAGCCAGTCTGTTCTCCAGACTTCCTTTCTAATGTTACTTGTTTCATTTGTATTCTGAATAACTGTCTGTATTAGTTTAACATTTATTTTTTAAGATTTAAATTTACCGCCAAAAATTGTTTTGCGGTCCACTTCCTGTGGCTTCAGAGTTGCTTGACATGACTGTCAACTTCAACGACACATTTTGTCGTTCCACGTAACGCGTGCTTGGGCATTGTCCTTTTTTAAAGATTATGTTGCCTTTTAAAATGTGACTTTTGACTTTTTGATTGTGATGTGACCATTGTTTGTTGGTGTTGTTTGTTTACTCTTCGTCGATATGTTCTTCAGGTCCAATGACAAGTAAGTGTAAGAACCTCTACCATTTTCCTTTGTCTCTAAAAAAATCACCCAAAAAATTACAAAAAAAAACACCATTTTAAATCTCACACCTATTTTATACCTTTTAAGCTTTAAACACTCTCTGAATTTTGATATAACTTTGTCATTTCTTAATTTTCCATTTCATTCTTAAAGTTCTCACAGCAGCCATTTTCTTCTGCTAATGGGTGGTTCTTCTACTTACTTTTCAGGTAACACTGATGATGGCTTAGGCCGAAAGCGCTCTGTTATGCTTTTATAAGAAGTCCTTTTGGATTAAATTTTGCATGGAATACAAAGTGTTTCATTTGGTATGATTCATACATGCACACAGCCACCACTCTTCACTCACTCTTCACTTATAGAATCAATTGTTATAAAAATGGTTTTAATTAAAAAGTTAGTTTAGTATAAGCGATAGACATGTAAGGAGGTGCAGTCCGCTCCCAATTTTCTACTATAAGGTAAGTACCCTTGTCTCTCAATTTAGATAAAAAAAAAACCTTTACCAGCGACTGAGACGTATCACCGCAGACAGGAGCAGATTGCAGCAATTAATTAAGACCTGGAGAAAGTTCAAATTTGGGGCGACAGACATTTGGTCCAGTTCAATGAAACAAAGACCCAAGCACCCACGTTTACCAAGAGGGCCAATACGGCGGGCCCTGACATCATTATGGCAGGATCGATCATTCCTTCATTCTCGTCAATCTGACTGCTGAGTGTCTCGGTCACCAGCAATATGTCCTTGCATGACCACGTTGCTAACATCGCAAAATCAGCTTGTTGCGCTATTTCGCAACAAAAAACTGTATACACCGCAGCAGATGCTCTTGCTTTACAAAGAGCAAATAACCGTGCTTAGAATATTGCTCACACATCTGAGGTGCCGCACCAAAGCACACCCTAAAGCTGCTTGATTCTATTCAGAAGCGAGCTGTACATCTCATCGGCGACCCGGAGTTGACCCGGAATCTGGATAGTCTGGAACACCGCGGATATGTGGCCGAGATATCCCTGTTATACAGACACTTTCACGGCAGATGTTCCCCGGATTTGGCCCGCCTCATCACGCCCCTGGCTACGCCTGTCAGACAGTCGCGACGGACGGCGGGAGCGCACCAGTTCGTCGTACAACTGGAAATATCTAGAACATCGCTTTACAAGATCTCCTTTGTCTGGGACACTGCATCACTATGGAACTCACTCCCAGGACATCTGTCCCTAATTACCACCTACAAATTATTTAAGAACCGGGTCAATCAACATCTTCGCACACGCACCGCTCGTCGAGCGCCATAGAATCTCTCTGTAGGGTGTGCCACTGCCATAAAAAAATCGGTTATTTCTTTTCTGACAGATTTAGTATCATGAAAGATTTAAATGTCTTTGTTGAAGAGCAGCAGAATAGAAAGCGAAGTAGGGACGTTATTGACTGGTATCTGTATACTGTATCAGGAATCTTAGCAGAGAGATGAACTCATCGATCCATCACTAGACAAGCCAGCAAAGATAGATGCAGAAATCGCTACCCTGAGTAGGAATTTAAAAGCTTACCAGAAACTAGGGAATATTCCTGGTAATGCCAACGCGGATGCGTTAGATGCGGGCCTTCGCATTGAGCATAATTTAAGAACCAATAACCCAAAATGTCACAAGGGCTGCTTCGTACATTGCGATTCAACCAAACTCTTCTGTGGCAAGCACGGGCCAAGAGTCAATCCAACTCATAGACTAAATTCATAGAAACTAGAAATACGATAGAAGCCGCTGCAACCAAGAAAGTAGACAGTAAAATTTTAGTCGCACTCCCGGGTTGGCAGGGTAGGCTCGGCGTATGGCACCATAACAACTGTCGGACAAAGAAGCGAGACTTAAAAACTAACTCAAGTCTATGCAAGAAATCGGAGCAGTTAGCTAAAGTACGTGACGTTGCACTTGAACAAGTGATCAAACAAATAAATACTGAAAAGGAATGCAGTGAAGATGCACCTGCATTTCTGTTGGCTGATTTTGCCCGCAGGCATGCCGACAAACTGCTTAAGGAAAGAGTGAGTAACGTGTTTGTACACTCCAGCGGCTATAAGGAAATGCTGCTTAATTCTGAGGGCTTCATACGAGGAGCAGAATGCCAGACAAGAGATCTCCCCAATCTGGAACTAGCCATCACCGTCAGTGTGCGGCTGGAAAGTCGGCTCTGGAGGATGCTCTATAGAACTAAGACTACAGCGCAAAAGACTTAAAAGAAGAAACGCCGGTGTCATGTAAATATAAAATTAAATGCGCTGGGAAATGCAACTGCGCTAAATCTAAAGTCCTTTGCTATGAATTTTGTTGTTGCCCATGCTTTAAATACCTTGATTAATACAAAAAAAAAAGTGCCAACGTCTGATATTTATGACTCCAATCTGGGATGTAGGTAATAGATTTAGTATTATTACATTCCGTGATTACATCTAGTACAATGAATAATATTATCCATTAATAACGATATGGAATTAATGCTAAACGCTTTAAATGATGCTGTTAAACTGTCTGTTTGTAATAAATATGGCTTTTCTTAATCTTTTAGTTTTCTATCCACCTTACAACCGAGGTAACCTAAAGTTAACTATTTTGATATTATTATATTTATGAGCATACCGATTTAAGAATGTGTATGGGTCCATTGGGACCTGATTTATTTATATTTTGTTTGTGGAATTGGAGTCACTGACCAAAATCCCTAGCTTAACACCACAAAATTGATTGCATCAGTTTCTGCGCCTGAGGGTAGGCAATCTGCCACCACGCGACTGGTACATATTCCAGTTACGTTCCAGAACATCTCTTGTAATATTTTTGAGTGGCATTCACCCATAGAATTGGTCGGGAGTGCTCGTTTAGCGATTTTCTCAAAATTGTCCCTGGCAGGTATGCAACCCGCCATACCGCTGCTCTCCCGTGGTTGCAAACTTGGTTCCACTTCTTAAAAGTGAGGTATGGGTGTGCCAAATCTCAATGCTCTACTCAAAAATGCAAGGTTGGTTTGACTAACCGCCGTACTATATTCATTCAATTGAGTGAATATTGCCCTCATTTCCAAACAAAATTCGAAATTTTTAAAGAAACCAAGTATGCTAGCAGCAACAGTTACATTATCACTGCATTGAAAATAAGCATGAAACATATCTGGTTTCTTTAATAACTTCGAATTTTGTGTGGACAGAAGGGCAATGCTCAGTTATATTGAATGAATATTAAATATTATATTGGTATTTTAGCAGTCAATTAATGTATATTGTGGTAAAATATCGATAATTAGGACTTAAGAACAACGGGTCTACTGAAAAAATATCCCAAAATTCGATTTTTTTTTCGAATTTAGGTTTATTTTACGATGTTTAGGTTAGATAAGAGATATTGAGATGCGGCTTTCATTGACGTATTCATTTGGCTGTCTTTTGTTTAAAAAAAAAGTGGTATCGGTGCATTTAAATTTTTCGAAAAAATCTGACTTACTTGCGGTTATGTCAGAAAACGCCCTCTACCGGCTAGGTAAGAAATCGCAATCACCCCATTCGAGGCACGGTTGATAGCCTAAGAAAAGCCCTTTTCAACGACTCCGTTCAGCCTTTTTCAAGTTATTGACATTTATTTCCGAAAATGTTCGAACATCTCTAACCAACTTTTCTTTAAGAGGTAGAGCCTAAAATCTCAATAAATTATATTACTTTAATTTAACAAAATTTTACAAAAAACGGGTTTTAAAATTTAAGATGGCTATTATGCCCCCTGGCGGCCATTTTGGAAACATAAATAATTTCCAACATTTTCTCTTAGCCGCTCACCTATATTCTTTTTACCGTAAGTCTTTACAATTACTTTTCCAGATATAGCAGAGTGTCATTCTTAGTTGGCCACCCGGTATATTTTGGCGTGACTCACCCCATATAATGCACCTCAATCTAAAAGTACCTTGCAGGGAAAATACCTTAGACTGAAAATGACAAAAACGGTTAATGGCATGGAAAAGTAAAGCAAATATAAGCTGCGATGATAATGGAAACGATGCAATTCTTCAAGGTCAATAATAGAGGCTTAAGACGTGAAAATCAACCCAAATTGGCAGATACCAAGCGTACCTGACACGACAAAAAAAAACAAATAATGTCGCAAGATTTAAAATAAAAATGTAGCTTTATAAAAATAGTTAATAGATAAGCAATTTTATAGAATATATATAATGAATACTTTAATAATTAAAAAAATATTTGACAGATAGTGCCAAAAATTTGTGTATTAAGGCTGGTCGTTACGCTCCTCGGTATTTAAAAACGATGTTAAGGCAGTAATAGTGCCTGTCTAAACATTGGTTAATAATATGTATACAATTATTTGCAAAATATCTAATTCAGAATAATTTACGAAGTCTACTTTACAATAAATATTTTACCCATATGATTTCAATGCAGTGAGACTTTCAATAAGAAATATTTTGAAAACGGTTAGATTAGATTAGTAGGGCTGAGTAACCACCAGGCGCGTCCCCGAGTGGCGGATTGGGGGATGGCCAACCTGAACCTGATTAGCAGTTGCTATAAGTAGGGAGGAAGGCGTTAAAATCCCTCCAGACCTCTTGCGAAAACAGTGCCGCGCACCGACTCTTCAAGTCAAGGTGTGTTCATGCGTACCGAGGACAACAGGTCGAATCCCAGAGTGCTAAGACCTTACTGCGGCATGCAGGGGCTCTGACGCAGTGAACAAACCATTATCTTGTTATTCGTGGGATACATATGGACCAAACAAACCAGAAAATCTCTAAAAGGGCAGAGGTGACAACATCCAACCCCAGACAAAAGGCGGAGACGTCTGGGGCCAAGGCTGCAGAAAAGCAGGCACCAAAGAGGAAATAAAGCTACTATTGGACGATGTGGTGAGAAAAGCACATCTCAGAGGTGCTTCGAGATTAAGGCATAGGTAACACGTAGAAAAGACACTTGATTACGCAACAGCCAATATGCTAGTAATCAAGGAAAACTTTTAAAAATCAGAAATCCCGCAAAGCCATCGAAAGAGGCTAGGAAAGACACGGAAGTTGCCGGGAAAATCACAAAGTCGGTGAAACGTCCTCGCTCAAGTAGCACGAAACCGCCGAAGGTAAGCCAGCTGAGGAAGAAACCAAGGTACCAAGGGATCTCCTTTAAAGATGCCCTTGCCTCAGTCAAGGTTGCGGTGGTACACACGGGCTTTCGGAAGATAAATTTTAGTACTGAATGACTCATAAAAGTCCAACACGCAATTTCAGAAGCTCATAGAGAAACCACAAATACGATTAGCAAAATGAAGACCAGGCTACCTGGCTGTGTTGTGCGTGGATCGCACCAGCGCAGCCTGATTGAAGAAGATCATCCCAACCATAAAACCCTGGGAGGGGAGTACCCTGAGGGCGATGATCTACCGGAGACATACGCCTGCACTATTTCCGTTCCGGATGAAAGAAGACAAAAGCCGGAAGCAGCGAAAATTCTGCAGAGGCTTAAAGTCGCGAATCACGGACTAAATAATCAACTTTGAACGGTGTGGGATAAAACCCCCACGTCCAATGGATTAGGTATGGGTCTCCTCCAAGGACAAGGATTCACTGGAAGAATTTCAAAATCTGGATCTGTCAACTTACTATAGCATACTTCCCAAATATAGCTTTGATGAATCTTCGAAGATAAGTTTAACGGACAGAGATGTATGGTAAGAAAGACCTTCTACTAATGCAGCTAGCCAAAGATAAGAATCTCACCGAGCTTAAGCAAATATGCCACCATATTCCCAGCAGAGTTTACTTATAAAAGCAGTTAACTCAATGCAAGTTAATCCAAAACTGGTTTAAAACTATATAGAAGCCCTAAAGGAGATGGACAGTCGAAACAGACTGACCTGAAACTGGGTACCATCGCATACACGATACACAGACTAACTATATGCCGATTGCAGGTCTTAATACCGCCCGGGTCGCGCATTGACGTCACGCGGGAGGCAGAAATTCACTCGATGCTTCTCCATCTCCAGTCGCGACTCGCGATACAAGTGTTCTTGTGTATGGTTGTAATTATTGTGTTTGTAGGTACCTATAATAGTGTTATTATATATTTATGTATCTAACGAGCCTAGTGTGTAATTAATAGATAGTTAAAACTGACACTTTTAGGAAACTATTCAAAGTGACCTTCCGGTTCCATTTTGAACAGGAATAATATAATGAAGAGCACATAACTTATATTTTTATCTACTACCTACAATATCTCAAGTCGATCAGAAAATTAAAAGGAGAAACTTACTTTGAAAAATGGTTAATTTCAATATCTCTATAACTTGGTTAATTTAAAAATGAATAAATAAGCCTTCTAAATGAGGGATTATTCGACATTCTGTCCTCGCAGTATTTAAGGTAATTTGAGATGATAAAAGGCTCAATTCTAAATATATGGACTAAAACTAATAATTTTACCTACCATTTGTCGACCTGCAATATTGTTATCATATTGTAAGGCGATCAGAAATTAAATTAAATTAATTAAATTAATGCTACCTTATAATATTCGTTAAAATAGTTTTAGCAAAATTAAAGTATAAACAAATATAAGAAAAAGTTACCTTCCGTCTATTCGGCGAACATTGTATAGGCGCAGTCAGCTTCACGACGTCCACTACATTCTTGTTTGTAACAAAAAAAACAGAATCACCATTTTTGCAATGCCCACCACCAACAACAAATGGCTTAGAACTAGCGAAAAAGTCATCCTGCGAATGCTCCCTGGGGGGCACATGAAAAGGCGACAAGAACGCATCGTCCAGAGGCAAGTTAAGCTCGTTTTGCGTATCTTGGTGGCTGTTCAAAGAAACAAGGCGATGCGGGTTTGAGGGCAGGGACAAAATGGGCGGCAACGAAGGTCTGGAGGGGTGTAGAGGCCACCTTCCGGAACTCATGGGAGAGCTTGGGGAGTTTTTGAAGTTCTCCAGGCTGCGTACTGGTTTCAGCTGCAATAGCGAGATATGCTTTAAACGCTTTTTGATTACGATATGAGAGAATTTCGTGACTGTTAGTATATAGGTGATACACTCACGTACAGAGAGATGGAAACCAAATAAATACAAATTTATTTTGGCCGGATTAGTCGGATTTTCAGTTAGATAATTGCAAATATAATGAGATGGGACCAAAATTTATGTACAATATCAACATATTTGTTTCTACTGATAATTAGGAACACTGAAAAATATAAATGTCTAATTAACTTATATTTCTGTGTATAGCATATTTAAAAATTTACTTGATAAATTCCACATTATAGAAAATAAAGTGGTGAAAATAGCCAGTTATAAAGCCATAGCTTTTCAGTACAAGTGAAAATATCCTTAATTTGAATTAGGCTTTATAAATTTTGTGTTTCGATGGAAGAAACAAGACCTTTATTAATTAATAATAGTAGGGATAATTAGTACACTGATTTTAGATGTTTCAAAATAATTTAATGAGATATTTTTCTCTACATATGTTTCGGCTTGATGAGGCCTTTATCAAGAAAAGTTATATACTAAAATCTAAAATTGTTATACCCTAGTAAACCGCCTAACGGTATTTTGTTTTTACTGCACTGTCAATTATTCAGGTGTTTAAAGAGCAGGTCAGTTGGTCGTTCGTATTTAAAACGTCTGTTTTTTTGTGACTTTTGCATTTCCAGGTACTCCAAAGGTTCAGCCTTTTCTTTTTGTTTCCGTGTGTAAAAGTTTAACATTATTCGTATCAATAAAATTGTTATTTTCTATACAATGTTTTGCTATGCCAGAGATTTTAATATTATGTAAAATCGATTTTTTGTGTTCTTTAATCCTAATATTTAAGTTTCGACCAGTTTGTCCTACGTATACAGCTTCACAGTTCACACAATTTATTTTAATGTAAATATGTTCTATATTGTTGTGGAGGATTCATTTTTACCTTGAAATTGATTGCCTTTGGCCCCACAAATGATTATGCTTATTTTGAATTTATATAGAGCCTCTTCGGCCCTTGGCTCCAGGATGTAAACTGCACAAGTGCTAGTCTAGTGACCCTAATGAATTTACTTACGTCTACGTTTTGATAGCCAAGTCTGGGGTATATATCACTTTAGGGCAACTAAAAATAGCAATTTTTCTATAAAAATTTCTATGTATTTTTGTATACAATAGAGTGAGGATATCTATAATTTTTAGTGTTTTTCTAAGAAATACAGCGCCCATAGATTTGGGCGGTTAACCACTAACGTCTACGCACGCCAAATATTCGACCTTGTGATAGTTTTAATATTTCACTTCACGCGTGACCCTTCGCTCACTTCGGGGGCTCGAGAAAAAGAAACTAATCAAGTGCTAACCCAAACTAACTTAAGGCAATAACCAAAATCAAGGAAAAAACAACATTGAAAAATATAGGCCTGGAGGCTGGCGTACCTAGACGCGAATCGGTCAATTTAGCAACATCATAACCCAAGTGTCATACGCATACGCCTAATCGCCTACGTTACCTGATATTCCTACGCGCAACAGCGAATCATTTTTTGAAATGGGGCTGGTTAAGACAAGGTAATGTCTTATTAATGGTTTTTTTGGAAAAACTTTGGTATCAATCGATCCGTTTTTTTATTCTCTTTTCAAAAAAGCGAGGATCATTGAGATATTATCACGTTCTTTTGGTAAAAAATGTATATTAAATGTTCGTAATGTCGGTGCAATAAGCCATATTTCCATTACAGACGCGACGTTTTTAAAGCAATTTAAGCTTCAAGTAGACTTTGCACAATGCTAGGCAAAATGTCAAAGTTAACAAAAGCCAAATCTAAAACCGTTAATGTCGATTTGTTGACAGCATTTCGAAAGCTTTTTAAAGATCGTGATCGAAACGCAATAAAAATGGATATTCAAGGTTCATTCAAGCCATATGCAATCGTATTAAATTATGGCGATGCAGAACTATACGACTTTTTAGTAGGTAGCGCTTCGTGCAAGCCATTATTCATGCAAGTGCGTAGTGCCTTAAACGAGACGAATCTAACCCAAAGCTAACCCAAGCTAATCGAAACTGTATCTCATATGTTTGCATAAGCCATCTTCATGCAAGTGCGTAGTGCCTTAAAGGAGACGAAACTAACCCAAAGCTAACCCAAACTAACCAAAATTGTTTCTCCTATGTTTGCATGAAGAATGAATTCAGCTTCGCGCAAATTATTCCTCATGCAAGTGCGTAGTGCCTAAAACGAGACGAAACTAACCCAATCTAACCTAAACTAACCCAAGCTAACCAGAATTGTTTCTCATAGGTTTGCATGAAGAATGGCTTGCGCCTCGCGCAAGCCATTCTTTATGCAAGTGCGTAGTGCCTTAAACGAGACGAAACTAACCCAAAGCTAACCCAAACTAACCCAAGCTAACCCAAGCTAACCGAAATTGTTTCCCGTAGATTTGCATGAAGAATGGCTTGCGTTTCGCGCAAGCCATTATTTATGCAAGTGCGCAGTGCCTAAACCCAGATGAAACTAACTCAGAGTAGTTCGGACTATGTCGTAGGTAACGCGGAGTACCTTGGAGTATGTCGTAGGTAATGTGGAGTGGCTCGGAGTAGGTCGTAAGTAGCTTGAAGTAGGTCGTAAGTAACGCGGAGTAGCTCGGACTAGCTTGGATCAGGTCATAAGTAGCTCAGAGTAGTTTGCAGATCGCTCGAACTAGGGCGTAGGTAGCACGGAGTGGCTCGGACTAGCTTGGAGTAGGTCTTAAGTAGCGCGGTGTGACAGACTAGCTTGAAGTAGGTTGTAAGTACCGCGGAGTGGCTCGGAGTAGGTCATAAGTAGCCCAGACTAGTTTAGGGTACGGTGTAGATAGCTCAGAGTAGGTTGGAGTAGGTTGTAGGTATCTTGGAGTAGCTTGGAGTAGGTCGTAAATAGCGCGGAGTGACTCAGACTAGCTTGGAGTAGGTCATAAGTAACTCAGACCCGTTTGGAGTAGGGTGTAGATAGCTGAGACTAGGTTGAAGTAGGTCGTAGGTAGCGCGTAGTGGCTCGGAGTAGGTGGTAAGTAGCGCGGAGTTGCTCGAAGTAGCGAGGGGCAGGTCTTAAGTAGCTCAGAGTAGCTTGGAGTAGGTCGTAACATTGTTTATATTTATATAAACAATAGTCGTAGGTAGCTCGGAGTGTAGTTCATAATAAGTCGTAAGTAGTTTGGGTTAGTTTGACTTATTACTCACTTCTCTCGTTCGAGTAGCAAACACAACAACCAACTCAAACTAACCGAAACCAAAGAAAATTCTAGTAGAATTTTATTTGGTTTCGGTTAGTTTAGGTTAGAATTTTCGTTGCCGAAAGTAAGTAAATAAATAAATTATTTCATAAAACAGATTTCATTACATTAATTTGAGTTAGTTTCTGTTCGTTTTACTCCCGGAGTGTGCGGAGGCCAACGCATGAAATGTAACGCGTTTATTTGGCTTACTTTGGATTGGTTAAAAGTCGAGTAAAAGGGCGATCACTTTGTCTTTTTTTCAATAAGAGAAATGTGCAACGTTTGGCAACCTTGACCGAGACCTCCGTGCCAGTGTGTCAAATATCATTATTTCACGTTTTAAGTTTTTTTTTTTAATTTGCTTGCTTCAAGTTTGATCTTGATTTTCACCTGCGCAAGTAGTAAGGTGTTTTAGTGATTTTACACAAGTTTAAACTTAAAACTTGAACTTTGGAGACTCAAATGTGGTGGTTCCTCAAATTTCCTTGGCTTTATCTCAACCAGAATCGCTTAAACTACTATAGTCGACACCCTCTTGAGAACAAAAGAAAATTTGCAAAGCGGACAACCTATATCTTTACAACCAGACCCCATGTAAGTTGTAATAACTTAAAGTTTTTAATAATTTGTATATAAAAATATTCACAAAATGAATGATAGTTGTATTTATTAAAAAATGTTGTTTTTTTGTCAAATTTGAGATCTGAAAAATACTCCTTGATGCATAAATTTTCTTTAAAAACGTCACTTCTGACATAAAAGTATGGCTTATTGCACCGACTTTACGAACATTTAATATAAATTTTTTACCAAAAAATCGTAATAATATCTCAATGATCCTCACTTTTTTGGAAAGAAAATAAATAATCAAAATTTCAACACAGAAAAAGAATTTTTGAACAATGTTTTGATTAATAATAACTATCCTATTGATTTCATTCAAAAATGCTTTATAGAATTTGAACAACCAAATATCAGACAAAATCAAAATAGACCTATTACGAACCTCTTTATTCCTTATATTCCTGGTTTATCAGACAAAATAAAACGAATAGGTAATAAATTTACCATTCGTACCATTTTCAAAACAGAAAACACACTTAGATCCAAACTAACAAAAACAAAACCACTTAATGAAAATGAAACTACTAAAAATGTTATCTATAAAATACCATGTGAATGTAATACATTTTATGTAGGTGAAACCTGTAGACCATTATCAAAACGTATAAAAGAACACCAAACTTATATTAGAAATTCACAATTCCACAAATCACATATTTGTCAACATGCATTTGATAACAATCACAGAATACAATGGAACGCTTCAAGTATTTTAGCAAAGGAACCTTCATCTAAAAAACATAAAATTAAAGAAAGTGCTTTAATTTTATTAAATAAAGATGAATGTGTTGCTTCAACTTCTGTTAGTTTTAATAGCACTTGGTTACCTTTGCTAAAAACTGAAGTAGATAAGGGACACTTAAAAATTTACTAATCCTTTCAACAAAAATCATTAAATTCTTCCTAAGCGAATAACACCAAATTATAGTTATCTATATAAAACTTCAAAAACAAATTAATTTACCAAATAACACCTAAATATCACACTAAAGACTAGTTACCAGTAATTAAATATGGCATTATAATTGTCATCTTGTCAAAGTCAGTTCAAAGATTGACAATCTGCAAGAGCTTTTTACTGTTTTATTGTATTTGCTAACCATTTTCATTTTTAGTTTCTTTGTCTTGGTAACGATAGCAGACTTGGCTATCGAAACGTAGACGTAAGTAAATTCATTAGGGTCACTAAACTAGCACTTGTGCAGTTTACATCCTGGAGCCAAGGGCCGAAGAGGCTCTATACAAATTCAAAATAAGCATAATCATTTGTGGAGCCAAAGGCAATCAATTTCAAGGTAAATACAATTTATTTTGTAAACATCAGACTTAGATTGTTTGTTAATTTTGTCTTTATTGTTTATTAGTCTTCTGCCTAGATTATTCTTATTCACTTGAATTGTTTTTACAGCCAAATTTATTTAATTTTTTTGAAACTTTATCTGTAATTTTCGGAATATAATTGATAAATGTAAACGGCTCCTTTTCTAATTCTAATGTAGGGTTATAAAATTGTTTAGTTAATATGTTCTTCTGTTTTTTCTTTATTAATTTGTCAATCAAAGCGATCTTATAACCGTTATTAATTGCAATCTGTTTGATAATGGATACTTCTTTTTTGAAACTCGCCGAGTCTAGGGGAAAGCTGAAAAGTCTATGGATTAGACTATGAAAAACGAAAAGTTTTACTTGCCATGATTGGTTAGTCGTTATGAATTATTGCATCTGTTGTTGTTGGTGTCCTATATATATCAAATTTAAGCGAATCTCTTGTCTTTGTAATCTTTATGTCCAAAAAGTTTAAAATGTTGCTAGATTCTTTTTACATGGTAAATTGAATTCTATTGTTTAGGGAATTTAAAAATGTTAGAAAGGTATCTAAGTTTCAGTTGGTTCCTGTAAAGATGCAAAATATGTCATCCACATATCTACCCCAAAAAAATATATTTCTGATTAATGAATTGTTGGTGTTGAATAAATGCTGTTCAAAAGCCGTTTAAATTTATCAATTATATTCCGAAAATTACAGATAAAGTTTCAAAAAAAATTAAATAAATTTGGCTGTAAAACAATTCAGGTTAATAAGAATAATCTAGGGAGAAGACTAATAAATAATAAAGACAAAATTAACAAACAATCTAAATCTAGTGTTTACAAAATAAATTGTGTGAACTGTGAAGCTGTATACGTAGGACAAACTGGTCGAAACTTAAATATTAGGATTAAAGAACACAAAAAAACGATTTTACATAATATTAAAAACTCTGGCATAGCAAAACATTGTATAGAAAATAAACATTTTATTGATAGGAATAATGTTAAACTTTTACACACGGAAAGAAAAAGCAAAAGGCTGAACCTTATGGAGTACCTGAAAATCTAAGTCACAAAAAATAGGCGTTTTAAATACGAACGACCAACTGACCTGCTCTTTAAACACCTGCATAATTGACAGTGCAATAAAAACAAAATACCGCCAGGCGGTTTAGTAGGGTATAGCAATTTTAGATTTTAGTAAACAACTACTCTTGATAAAGGCCTCATCAAGCCGAAACATATGTAGAGAAAAATATCTCATTAAATTATTTTGAAACATCTAAAAGCAGTGCATCTAGTATTATTATTTAACGATGTTTCACAAGGATCCTACCGCCGAAACTAATCATTGTATTAAGAACGCGAGTGCGGCGTACCTAGCGGTATATTATCGACGATGTTTACTAAAATCTAAAAAGTGTTAAAATCATATTTGGTATTTAAAACAGTGCATCAGAAAGAAAATCGCACCTAAACACATGGAAATCTATTGCAACCATAACTCCATAGAGGCCAGAAGAATGATCCAAAACGCATACACGATTTGGCTCCAGAATGAACTACGCTTTTGGTTCAAAAGAAGGGACAACTTCATCCAACATCAGAAATCACTGAACTCTTGAAGAAAGAAGGTCATTTTGTGTTACAGTATAGGGACAGGATAGTTCGAGAAGATATTAATTTAATAGTGAACAAACATTATAAAACTCTACTAAATAAGTTAAGGTATTTACTCTCTTTAAAAACTGTCACACCTATGGATGTAAGTATACAGCAACACAGCAATCACACTTTTTATCCAAGAATTTTGAATCTCACAGATACAGTATTTACAGACAATGAGAATAACTTATTAGAAAAAGGACTGAAATATTCTCCACAATCCTACAACCAAAAAGATTTTGAACCTTTGGTAGTTAATACACAAGTAGCAATAAATTATATTTCAAACATTTCGCAAGTAAACAAATATAGCATCTCTGAAGAATTTAAATCTAATTCAAATACTCAACTGAATAAAAAAGAATTTACAACCTTAAACACAATAAAAGCAAAACTAACGCAAAATAACCTAATATTAACTAAAGCTGATAAAGGAAACACGATAACTGTTTTAACTAAATTAGATTATGATACCAAAATTAAAGAACTTTTGAATAATGGAGATTTCATAAAAACGCAAGACCCGACTAATAAATTCCAAAAACAAATTATTTCATTATTAAAAAATAACAATTCTGTACTACCTGATAACTCACAAATTTTTCTCAAATTAATGAATCCATCACCCCCCTTTTTTACGGCTTACCTAAAATTCATAAGGATAATATCCCAATCAGACCAGTAGTATCATAAGTGAATGCTCCATGTTACAAATTAAGTCAATTCGTTACGAATATTTTACCAAAATTCATTAAATTCGATTCTAAGTATGCACTTAAAAACTCCTTTGATTTCATTGATAAAGTCAAAACTTAAAAATTCCAAATAATGCAAAATTGGTTTCCTTTGATGTGAAGAGTCTGTTGAGCTCCATACCGTTAAACGAACTTTCACGTATTATTAATGGACTAATAGATAACTCTGATAATTTAGTAAAAGAAAAAAGCGATCTCAAATCTATAATTCGTACATGTATAGATCAAAATTATTTCCAGTATAATTTTGAAATATTCAAACAAATTAATGGTTTACCAATGTGCTCTCCAATTTCACCTTTATTTGCCGAGATTTTTATGGCTGATTTTGAACAGCATTTATTCAACACCAACAATTCATTAATCAGAAATATATTTGTTTGGGGTAGATATGTGGATGACATATTTTGCATCTTTACAGGAACCAACAGAAACTTAGATACCTTTCTGACATTTTTAAATTCCCTAAACAATATAATTCAATTTACCATGGAAAAATAATCTAGCAACATTTTAAACTTTTTGGACATAAAGATTACAAAGACAAGAGATTCGCTTAAATTTGATATATATAGGAAACCAACAACAACAGATGCAATAATTCATAAAGACTCTAACCAATCTTGGCAAGTAAAACTTTCCGCTTTTCATAGTCTCATCCATAGACTTTTCAGCTTTCCCCTAGACTCGGCGAGTTTCCAAAAAGAAGTATCCATTATCAA
>JAEQML010060742.1:0-26764 GCA_016904865.1 Pissodes strobi | reverse complement strand
TAAAATTGGCTTTTTTTAATTTGAAGTAGTATTTTATCAGATATGGCTCGTGCCCGTTCTGCATTATTTGACCGAAAAAAATTAAACCCATATGTAAGATCCCATATCTCCTTTATTATATTATTTTGTTACTTTACGTTAGGATAACGCTTTCGGGAATTTAATATAAAATGCATACCTACTTAATATGTATTTACATACCTGCTTCATGCCTTATAAATTTTAAATAAAATACTTCTAAATATACTAATTTTAATTCTCTGAATAGGTAATTTAAATTATAGACAAAACAATTTAGTTAAAAAATTTAATAAGAGAGAAAAAGTTTAGTATATTTACTGATACCAAAGACAATACTAGTAGTATTGTATTTGCTGATATCTACACCTATAGCTTTATACAATAGTATATTGTGTAACTAGGAGGAAAAGCAAAAGATTCCTGGACGATTGTGGTAATTGCTGGACGAGGCGCAGCCGAGGCCAGCAACACAGGAGTCCAGGAATGTGCTTTTCCTACGAGTTGCACATACTATTTTTTATCCGATCGGAATTAATTAGAATACGTAATTATAAAAATAGAGCCAAATATTACTCTAAATAAAAATGGTGTTTTAAACTTAAACTCAACATAATATCAAGTTTTGAATCGAGCGAGCTTGGAGTTTATTACGTAACTAGGGAAACCACATCTAAATTTTGCTTTTGATAAACGTCAGATCTGACAAACAAGGTGTTTAAATATGACAGAAATTTTATATTCCCGGCCTAGGACGGAAATGTTGTACGTACAGTTATTGCATGTTGGCCAAGAAACGAACACAATATACTGGAATCATGACTTTTGCGATGAGTAAACATATCTGAAAGGTATAGTTTTTCGTCCGATCGGATAAAAAATAATATTAATAGTACAAAATAACAATTACCTACGTTATGGTGGTGGGTATTTATTATAAGTGAAAATAAAGTTGACGTGTTTTTTCATTTCCTCATATTTTGCCGAAGGGTGGAAATTTTGAGGGTGGAATGTTTTCAAATTGAAATCTAATAAATTTTTTAAAGACCTCAAAATAATAAAATAACAAGCAATAATATTAAAGACCTACACAAACACAAACTACGTATTTTGAAATAAAGAACAAAGATCCTATTAAAAATAAAATAAATTTTAAATTCAAGATGACATAATTTACACTTTATGAGTAAAAATAAACGATAGTAATAGTGAAAATTGAACTTTTCTGTTGCTTCTTTTGTTAACTTATTAAACAATTATTATTTGTGAGAGGGAAGGCCACACTTTAACAGATATGCACGCACAACCTGGCATTAGTTTTATATGGGGAACCGTGTCGTTTATTTGTCTAATTTATAAATTTTAGAAAATAAAATAACAAATTCTAAATTTGGCAAATATAGAATAGCTACCGCCATTATTTATCCAATGATTATGTGTGCAAAATTTCAGATCTCTATTACTTTCTGTCTGAATTTCTAGTGTGAACTCATCTTTTCAAGTATGATATTCCCTCTATAAGAGCGTAAACTTGTGATAGATAGTTGAAAGGAGAATTTTTAGGCTCATCAACTAAAATAAAAATATATACCGGGTGTTTCTCAAAAGTGGCTCATCCCTATAACTTTTTTGTTTTTAGAGATAAACAAGTGAAATTTGGTGTGTAGAGATATAGTACAGAAATAAGTATTTTCTGACGTATTCAATTGTTTTCTCTCACTTCAAATTTGACCGGAAGAGACCTTTACTTTTTTATATTAAACGGAACACCCGGTATATTTTTACTTATTTCAATAGAAAATCACAATGCGAGTACAATGACACCCCATTTGTCACTTTTTGGCATTTATCATCCTAAAGTTTTCAATTTTTAATTTCAAATCTAGTGCCATGAATCAGTTAAAACGGTTAATTTTGGATCAAGTGACCAGGAAGAAATAGTTTCGATCGAGTTTTACTCTTTATTTTTGTTTTAAAGGTTCATTTAAAGATTACAAAATCCTAATTATGACTTTTACTGAATTTTTTCAAACAGGACAAAGGTGGCTCATTACGATATCCAGAAAGGGCATCTTGTTACGAACAATTTGATACCACAAAATCGATATTTTAAATAAATATTGAGTATCATAATCTATCTAAAAGCTCTAGTAGTTTATTGTGACGGCCATCAACCGGCATCGTTGATAGTGGAAAGAATAGGGAAGCTTTGGAAAGTATTAAAAAAATGTTACGACATTTTTGCGCAGTCATATTAAATTTGTCAGTTTTGGCAGAAATTCTTAAAAATCAATATTTTTTATAATCAATTCGTTATTACAAATTGGCAAATGGAAAAGTACAGTCGAAATTAGCAAATTGGCATACTATTAATTTATGGTGAAACTAGAAAAAATGCCGTTGTTGCAGTGCGGCTTTTTCCGGAAAGTAATTCCAACAGACCGGCATCCCACTGGTCATTATTTTCCAAAAATGGAGAAAAAACTTTATTTGTAATAAGGAACTGATTATAAAAAATATTGTTTCTTAAGAACTTCGGCCAAAACTGACAAATTTCATATGGCTGCGCAAAAATGTCATAACGTTTTCCTTTAATAAGCCTCCTTATTTTTTTCACTATCGCGGTGCCGCGGCCGATGCCGGTTGATGGCCGTCGCAATAGACTATTAGAGTTTTAGACAGATTATGATTATGATACTGGATATTTATTCAAATTAGCGATTGTGTGGTATCAAATTGTTCGTAACAATATGCCCTTTCTAGATATGGTAATGAGCCACCTTTGTTCTATTTGAAAAAATTGATTTAACGTCATAATTACGATTTTGTAAACTTTAAATGAACCCGTAAAACAAACGAAAAGTAAAACTCGAACGAAACTATTTGTCCCTGGCAACTTGTTCCAAAATTAACCGTTTTAACTCATATTACTCATATTTAAATTTAAAATGTTGGGATGATAAATGCCAAAAAGTGGCAAATAGGGTGTCATTGTATTCACAATGTGATTTTCTACTGAAATAAGTAAAAATATACCGGATATCCCATTTAATATAAGAAAGTAAGTGTCACTTCGGGTCAAACCTGAAGTGACAGAACACAATCGAATACGTCAAAAAATACATATTTATATACTATATCTACACACCGAATTTCACTTGTTTATATCTAAAAACAAAAAAGTTATATGGGTGAGCCACTTTTGAGAAACACCCGGTGTACAAGTTTGTATCCTTGACTTTTCCTAATAGGTATACAATGTACTATTGAAAAGTAAAATTAAGCCCACCTATACAACACCGACTTAAAGACAAAGCCGTAGCCGTGGTACTGGTTTAAAAATGTCAACATGGCGACGAAAGTAGATAGGTATTTGACTATCCACCGAATTACTTTGTCATTGGTTGAAGATATCATGTGTCGATTGAGCAAAACCTGTTTGTTCTACAAAACAAGTTATTTATTTTGTAAGTTTTTAATTTTTTGATTGTGGTTTTTCTTTGGACATTTATACCACTTACAAAATTTAAAAATGTTTGTCGTAACCAAATGTTCAACTAAGAATGTTTTATGTTTATAACATGGATCATCTGTATTACCCAACCACTCATTGTTTAAAATTAAAAGTTTATTTTTAATTTTTTTACCTAAGGCTTCTGCAGATTTGAATGCTTCGAAATACTGCTTAAATGCTAGAAAAGAGTTTTGTACTAATATAGTAATATCGTCAGAGGGCACTACCAAAGATATCTCATTTTTTCCGCCATAATTTTTATGTAATAAAAAAAGTTGTTTAGAGTCTGACCTAGGTTGGGAGGTAACCTATTATCTACCGAGCATTTTTATATCCTGAAGCTCGTAGGAATGAATGCAATATAGAATTTGTTTTACTACTAACATCGATATATTACCATATTTTTAATTTAATTCCATTTTAATTTTAATCGTTTTCCAAACATTTTAAAATTATAAGTAGCATGGGAGTTTGTCAAAATGACAAAATGAAATTAAAAGGAAATGTCATGTATTTTTTATTATCATTATTTACCCAGAGGGAGAAATACTAATTCTCATTAGTGGATTGGTGTAAATAATGATGATTTCTCAGGTTACCTAGGTAAGAAAACTAACTTTTTATGGTTTTATTTTTCTTTGGCATTCTTAAACGGACGGTACCTACTACAAATTTGTAAGGCGACTCACAAATTTGTATTTAAAAAAATGCATTAATTTAATTTTAGTTATCCTACAAAATGTCTTTAATCCGGCTCTGCTCCTAAGACACCGCTTGTTTCATGTTATTTGTACATTTTTTGTAGGTATTCTAATTAAAAATAATAATGTATACTCACCACAGTTGATAATCCATCGATCACATACTTCAGTGTTTTTGTAGGGAAATTTAAATAACTTTAATTTATTTTCCCTTCTGCTTGCTCTACAATTAAAATATTGGCATAAATTGCCTGACATTTTTATAGCGTTTACCGCAAAGTACACGCTTAGCAACAGCGTTTGACGAGATTAACGATTCGTCTCCGTGGCCGTGGACCGGCCGGTCGTTGCATCACGTCGTTGAGATGCGGCAACTGGCAACGCTGTTCACACTTCGGGTTGATATCGGAAATTTCTGCCGACTGTGGCCGATTGGATCCTGGCGCATTGGAGCCGGGATCCATCGAGGGTATCAAAAATTTAACACGGAATAAGCCATCTTTCCGTAGTAGTATTGTCTTTGGTATCGTGACACCGTCGCGTATAGTCTGGACGGTACTCCGTAACCGCAACGCGTGACATCGCCGCGTTTACCGCGTGTCATCACTGCGTTCCATGTCCTGTCGATCTTTTGGCGTCGCATCAAAGGGATGCTATGCCGCTTGGTTCGACAAGTCTGGACGGGACCGCGTATCATCAGAACGTTTTGCGTATTTACTTGAATTTTAACCAGTGTAGCGGCTATTTTTGTTTCGAATTAGTATTTGCTTTTTTAATATCAAGATGGAATGTGGACAGGAGACAACGTTAACATTTATAGAATTACGCAATAAATGATCTATAACTATGTACGCTGCTGCTGCAACGTCCATGATGACCGACTGTTTTTTATTTAAATGAGCGGAACGCTGTGAACGGGACTATGATACGCGACGATGACACGCGGGGATGACAGGCGACGATGACACGCATCGAAGTTCGCCTCGTCGTGAAAATGTTCGCGACGCTGTCACGTCACGGGGTTTTGTCACAAGTCTGGACGCACCTTAAAGTTACTCGCCATAATAATATGATATTATTTTGTTTGTTTTTTAATATAAAATTCTGTCCCTCGTAGCGTTAAAAAACCACTGTCAGCACGACGACACGATAGGGTAGGCTGCTACCCACCGACATGTCGGCACCTGCAGCGACATGGCGCCGATATGCCGGTAAGTGCGAAAGCGTTTCATTGCATTAATATGTTTTTGCACGCTCCGATATCGTTGCCGGTGTCGTGTCGGTATCGTGTCGTTAAGTCTGAAAATGCTCAATATCGAGTAGACCCACTCAGCAAAAATCGTTTGATGTTTTTGCATCAAACGCAAAAGCCGCAGCACGGTAAAAAATACTGTACCTGCATCAGCGAGCAGTCTGTGGGGAGAGATTTAAAAAGTATTCGCTGATGCTCTTTCCTCGGTTATTAAGCGGGGCGCAAACCAGAGCGGTGGCGGTCTCGGTGGCAGTGGTCGTAAAATACTGTACGTGTATTTGCCAGATCGCTTCTGTTTGCGGTCTTTAATTAGCTTAAGCTACGGTTTCCTAGAAGAGCGGTACCGTAATAAAGCGGCCGTTATAAAACGTCGTCTTAAATTTTGTATGTGCCCGGTTTTCTAGAAACCGGTAGGCAGCACCGTCACACAAAAAAGCGGCGCCGTCATTTTTATAGCGACCACCATAGCGATGGGAGACTGTGTGTGCAACGTTTTTAGTAGGTGTGGTGAAGTGAATTTGGTGTATTTTTTATAATAAATGTTCGAATATTAAAAAATAATGTCGGATAATAATAAAAATGTAGTATGGACGTTGGAGGAAGATGAATTTTGATTGATTTTGTGAAAAATCATGAAGCTTTGTATAATATAAAATGTAAGGACTATAGAAAAATACAAATGAAGCTTAATGTTCGGAGGGAAATAGCAAATATTCTAGAAAATAAAACAGGTATGTACACACATTATTAAATTTTTATATTTTACGTTTTTTTATACAAGTACTGCTGTTATAACAACGCAAATACATTAATAGAATTTATGCTCAGGCTCGTGTGCACGGGGGTGGTTTTGGGGGTTCAAACCCTCCCCCAGAGAAGTTTTAAATTAAAGTTTTGCATTGTAACTGGATTTACAGTCTGTTAACTGAACATGGATAAAATTCTCCATTTGTAACTTTAAATTATAATCCTACTTATGAATTAAATACATTTTAATTCATCCACATCCATAGAATAATGGTTTTCTTTGAAGAATTTCTTCCATTTTATATGAAAATCCTCCTCCCCCCCCCCCCCCCCCCCCCCGCGCACGGGGCTGTCTATACTGACACTTTAATGTTGCAAATGCAGATTATTTTGCCATGATACCTGACCTACTCCATTAAAATAAGTTCTGAATGTGTCACGAATGTCTGTAGGTGACTTTCGAGTACAAATGTTATTTTCTGTCAGTGGCAACAAATTCTTTGTTGGTAATTCTAGCTTATCCACGTTTTGCTCATTAGGAGCGAGAATCTCTTGACATGTTATATAATATACACGCTAAGGTGACCACCTCATCCGTAGTTTTAGGTGTAGTTGCAATTGGCTGAAAAAATATTCTAAAATAGGCGCATAGTATTCCAAAGGTATTCTCAGTTGTTCTTCTGGCTCGGGATCATCTGTAATTAAATATGGCCTTGGAGTGATCAATTAATCATTGTCTTCTTGGATATGGTTTCATTAGATTTTCATTAAGTGCAAAAGCTTCATCACCAACAATGACGTGCGGCACCAAAAAATCTATTCCTGGAAGTGTTCGAAAAGGTGGAATATTAAAATAATTATTTTCAATTTTTCTTCCAAATTGACTTCAAATAAATTCCAGCGTCTCCTTCTCGACCATAAGAACCAATATCTACCGCTATAAATTTACAATTAGCGTCAACAATTGCTAATATAACAATCGAATAAAATTCTTTATAGTTGAAAAAAGCTAATCCACTATTTTTAGGTGACTTTATTCTTATGTGCTTGCCGTCTATGGCAGCCACATAGTTTGGAAAATACTAAGACGACATAAACTCATCAGCATTTTTTAAAAGACGTTCCATTGTTGGAGGAGGAATTACTACCTGGAGTCATCTTCTCACTATGCTAGCAGCCACCTGTTTTGTTACAAACTTATCCATGAATGGCCGATTCTGAATTGAAAAGCCAATGATCTGAAAGATTCTCCCGTTGCAATATACCTAAAAATTAATATTAGTTTTTTACAGCATTTCAAAAAAATTCTAATCTGGATTAATAAATTTTGCAGATACCGAGTGCAGTAAACGGTGGGCTTACATACGAGATTATTACGTGAGACGCAAAGAAAAGCCAGGTACAGCTGCTCTTGGAGAAGCTGCAAGAAATCGAGCTGAACAACTTTCCTTCTTAGCTACTCGTCCATAAAAAGAAGATATACTTTTTACAGTTTTCACAAATTATAAGTCTTAATAAGAATTCCAAATAAATTTTCATTATATGTCCTTGTTTCGACCACGGCGTTTCTAGCAACGCTGAGAGACACCATGATCAAAATAAAGAGAGATAATGAAGATTAAATTGGATTAGGCTGTATATAATTCTTGTTAATTCGTATTTTAGCACTATAACAAATATGGGCAATTTGGAACAAAATACTGAAGAAGTTGACGCCGTAGAAGAGGATTTAAATAGCAGTTTAGAAAACTCCACACAGGAAAAACTTGATCACCAAAGTAACAAACCGTTATTGACAACGGAAGGTAATAATTCAGATAATGACAATACAGGTTGTGCAAATTCAAAAACATCAAAAAGACTAATAAAACATACAGGAAACTCTGAAGAACGATTAAAATTGCTTAAAAAATAGCTGAGAAGCGCAATAACGAAGATCAAGATGAAACAGATCTTTTCTTTGCATCTATGGCAAAAATGGTAAAAAAAAACTACCAGACAAAGAACAAGTTTTTATAAGATTACGAGTCGGGATCTTGATAGGAAATGCGCAGCTGAGATATCTCCAACAACAGGAAGGCAATGATATTAGCAGATCAATTTCTGCTTGTTCTAATGCCAGCACTAATTATAACTCTCAAAATGAAGCTTCTTTCTTCGACTTTATCAAGTACTAATCAACCTGCTTTCTCGCACTATAGTACAGCAGAAACACTAATATCGCCAACCGATTCAGGAGACTTTCCAAACTTTTATAATCTGTAAAATCTAATAGAACTTACCTCAGAAATAAACATAGGTTTTGCTCAGGACTTATTGGATTTTTATTTCTATTGTATGGTTTTGTAACAATATCTTCTTTGATGTGATTTAATACATAATCAAATAATACTGGTGTCAAACGAAAATATTCCTTAAATTTTACGTCATTGGTTTGAAGGTGACGACAAATTAAAACTTCGTATACGCCTTCACCTTTTCGACTCTTAAAAATTTCACATTCTTTCGACCTTTTCGCTTCTTCTTCCGATGAAAACTCTTCATCTTCCAAAAATATCGTCAGTGCCAAATCAAAATCATCCATTTTATTTCTGAATTTAAAAAACGTCTTGAGAAAATATTGTTTTTTTCGGACTGAAACAAAGACCCTAACTTTACATCTGTTCTGAAATCTAGAGTGGCCGCAAATTCGTTGGCCATTTCGACCGCAATGTTACGGCCGCTTTATTATGGCACCGCTTTTCTAGGAAACCGTAGCTTTACACGCACAGTATTTTACCGCCACCGCCACCTCGACCGCCACCGCTCTGGTTTGCGCCTCGCTTAAAAGACAACGCGACGCGAAAGTACACAACCTCAGGGCGTTTGCACACTCTGTCCCTCGTAGCGAGACCTCGGTGGCCAGCAGTGGCCACGAACCAGATTGATCCGGACTCGCCCCATCGCCAAACGCTGTCGGCAATATTGGAAATTTGTCTCCAGTGAACCTACCGTATACTTATTTATACCGTGGCCCAACGTTCCGGAGAAATTCAAAGCGTATTCGCTGATGCGCTTTCCTCGGTTATTATTTGATACATGGTACAACGCGACGCGAGAGTAGCACACAATCTCAGGGCGTTTGCACACTCACTGTTTCTCGTAGCAGAGCCACCGCAGGTCACGAACCAGATTGATCCGGATTCGCTCCGACCGCGACGCCAAACGCTGTCGGCGAAATTCGAAATTTGTCTCCAGTGAACCTACCATATATTTATTTATATTGTGATAATATCGCAGCTTATTCAATACCAGCTAGTCATTTGTCATCTGCTTTTTTGATCTCGGTGGGCCCAACGACTTTAGATCGAGATTCGCGTATCGCGTGCAAAGAAACTTGTGCGGATTGCGGACTGAAGTTTGTTATGAGTTTGACACCACAGGGTCGTATTCATTGCAATTTGTAGGTACGTATTGCGTTCGTGATGGGAATATGGTACACAATAAAAATTATAATAATTAAAAATGCGCACAAAGCCACAATACAATATGAATCTTAATTTAAGAATTACAAATCGTTTTCAGCGATCTCGGTAACCAGACGATTATTATAAAAAAAAATCACGGACTGTCTAAAAAATCGGCTCAGTGTTTTAAAAATTACTTATTTTATATCAGTAATATGTATATTTAGGAGTATTATAATGAGATTAACGTTTTGTATTTAAAAAGCGCGTAGGTGTTATCAACAGTAATATACCGATAGCGGAGATGTCTTATCGAAAAGACCGTCGATTTGAAATGAAAAGATTATTTTCAAAAATTTCTGTGACAAATTTTCATTTACAATCTGAAAAGACCACGAGAGCTTTAACTGATTGTAATAGAAAATTTGTCGAATAGAAATTATTTTGAAAATGGCATTATTGAGTTTTACATCGACGGGATTCGATAAGGCGGCGACTATAGAGGTATATTTTATTGGACAATTTTAAGAACTATTTGTTTAGAAAAGGTGTATTTTTTATTTGGAATTTATTTGGTAACAAGAGAAGTTAATACTTAGTGATTTTAATACATGAAAAAGGATAAATCATTAAATAACAATAATATGTCGTTTTTAAATAAATAAATGAACTTTTTAAAATGGCGGATAATCTAGAAGTTGATCGGTCATATCTACTCGTTGCCCTAGCAACGGGATTCCTTTGTAAGATCCAGGCATTTAGTGATAGTCAGGGAAAAGCAACTACTAGGACCTCAGTTTACCCATGTCTTGCATTGCGGTGCAATAAATTATTTTCAAGTGGTCTAGTGATTAGACGCTGGGCCCGTGATACGCCGGCCCGGGTTCGATTCCCGTCGGGGTTTTTTTATTATTTTTTTTTTCAGGTTATGTTTTGTTAAAAGTTTTTTCTTCATTTTTGGCATGCCTTGGGTTAGTTTTTGTTGGTTGCGCCCCCGTCGTTCATTCCTTTTTCTTAAAAAATCTATTTTATTTCCCACTTGCAGTTCAACAGTTATAATGGTTTCATCATATTTCGTTGGTTATTTCACCTTTACTGATTTTTAGGGAGATTCTAGTTACCTACTTTTAGAAAAATTATAGTTCCTACTTTAGAAAAATAAATACATGTACTTACCTATTCTAATCCCTTGGAAATCTAAAAAACTGTAACTACAATGGGGAACTTGCATAAAAATTAAATTTGAAAAATATTACTCACAAACATAATTTAATACTATTAAAAGAACCACAGTTCACAAAAAAACTAATTTTTTATTTTTGTATAATAAATATAAGCAATTAAAAACTGCATAATTCAAATTATTCTTGTAACGCGCCGTCCTTGGCTGGGACCGGTTGTGACGTCAAGTAGCTCGTTTGTCGTCGCGTCTGACGGACGGCAGAGCAGGGAACGTCTTAGCTTCCATTATTATTATTAATAATAAAGCACAGATTAAAGTACAAATCAATACGAATTATAACAAACACCCTGGCAATTCAACGACAAGCAGTAATAAACGTAAATATTTTAATACTTGTGGCTGCCGATGCGATACTGCCTTCAATGTCAATGACTGCTTTCCGATCGAACGAGCGGTGTGACGTCACGAGTCGTTTAAAATGAGTAGCTTGCGGTCACAACTTTAAATGTTTATTGCAAATTAAATATTGCGATTTGAGGGCTGATATTTGGTGTGTGCTGTCTCTATAGGTAGGCAAATATATTAAAGAAATAAAAAAAAATGTTCAAGTTCCCCATTGTTTTAATTGTTTTTGCACTTTATTGCGGCACAACGACTGTATGCACGCATTATTTCCACTTCAAACGCACAGAATACGCTATGGAGACTAAATTTACTAAATACGCTCCTGTAAATAGCGAGAAATTTTCTGACAGTGCAGACCTCGACTGACGCTCTGACTGCTGAGCCGTTAAATGCCAAATGCGTGGCAGGCTATGCGCGAACCCCTCATTTCCAGCGGAGATAATTAGGTGGTAGTGAATAAGCTGTGATAATATCAAGTTTTAAATCGAGCGAGCTTGGAGTTTATTACGTAGCTACGGAAGCCACAGCTAAATTTTACTTTTTATAAACGTCAGATCTGACAAACAAGGTGTTTGAATAGGACGGAAATGATATATTCCCGTCCTAGAACGGAATTGTTATATTCCCGTACAGTTATTGCATGTTGCCAAGCAACGAATATACTGGAATGATGAACTTTTTAATATTCTTTACAGTCATATGGCACTATGCTATATAAGCTGCTTCTGATTGGTGGATTAAGGTCACTTTTCTTTATCTACGGTCCAGTCAGTCTATTCCACCAGGTCTTGTTAGGCTATTGGTCAGATTCTGTGTTTGGAGTGCGTCGGGGGCAAGACGTGTTTTCTTTATTCTTTTTAAGGTTATGTTTGATTCTTTTTGTAAACTTGGGTTAGTTTTACTTAGTTTTGTCTGGTTGCACCTCGGAGCGAGCGAATCGAGCGGAGGGCCAAGCGTGAAGAGTTAACAGCACTCTAAAGTGACGTTAATCTACCAATCAGAAGCGGCTAATATATCATAGTCCCGCAGGACTGTAAAGGATCGTATTATGCGAATCATGACTTTTGCGGTGAGAAAACACAACGGAAAGGTCTAGTTTTTCGTCCGATCGGATAAAAATTAAATATTGATATAAAATCTCCATATATAGTGAAAATAGTCAACTATTTTCAGAGGTACCCAGCTTTTTAATTTCTTTCAAAGGTTTCCTGAGCCACAGAATATCTCCGGATGGAATGGCATTATTTCCCACTTTAACGTCATTGATTGCGCTACTTGGAACAGGCCAAGGACGGTTCTGAATCCGTTATTTTCCATTTTCTTAATCAAACTTAATATTTCCCAGCTTCCATGTTCTATATTTTCGACTATTTTATTTTTTTGTGTGAGGTAATTACCCGCATTACCGCCTCCCAGGACGGTGCTTGACTTCCGAAAATTTTCCCATAAAAAGGATGCTCATTGGAAAGGGAGATAATATTAATTTTCCTAAAATATTTATTAACTATCAGCTAAATCCCATGGTAAAATAAATTATCTAGCTTTTAGAATGAACGATACTTCCTAATAATCTAGTTATCTCAGTACACGCTTATATCTGATCTGCCACGGCACAATTTGCATCGATGAAGCAGTGGATACGACTGGCTATACGCCAAATCGTTATTGATAATTAAATTTCGAGAATCTGATTTTTCAAGTCAAACACCGATTTTATTCCCCTGAAGATATCTAAACAGTAAACACCAGTATTAATTTCCAAGTCATAATAATTATTTGGTACTTATGCGAAATGGAAACAGTCGAAAAAGAATCATTCAATAACATATTTCCTAAAGATAAAATTCTAATAAAATGCTAAAACAACTTCTTGAATTTGTGAAATTAAAGGATATGTTTCACAAAATTTAAATGTAATTTTCTAGGGTTTTCTATTGCATGCATGAATGTAGTCTTTAATTGACTGTTAATGATGGCTGCATCATTTTAGGCTAAAGCAAACGAAGACGTGTAGAAAAATAAATCACTATTTTCTAAACAACGTACCAAAAAGAAAATGTGCAAATTATGCCCCAGAGAAGTATAAGATAAGAGAGGTCAGTAAGAGTCAGCAGTTACAGTTTAGCCATTCAAAATCTTAATATATTTTTAAAAGGAGTAATCCGTAATAAAATAATAAAAGTGCACTGGATATTTTTGACCTCCACAATATCAGATTTGCTATATTCTATAAATCTTCGTTAAATCCAAATCCATAGTCAACTATTTGCAGAGGTTCCCAGTTTCTTTCATTTCTTTCAAAGGCTTCCTGAGCTACAGAATATGTCCGAGTTGAATGGCATTATTTTCCACTTTTAAGTCATTGGTTGCGCTGCTTCTAAGTTCTATATTTTCCACTATTTTAATTTTCTGTGGGAGGTAATTACCCACATTACCGCCTCCCAGGACCATGCTTGACTAGGTCATCCTTCCGACAATTTTCCAATAAAAAGGATGCTCATTGGAAAAAGTAGATAGTATTACTCTTCCTCAAATATTTATTAATTATCAGCTAAGTCCCATTGTATCTGATCTGCCACGGCGCAATTCGCATCGATAAAGTAGTGGATACGACTGGCTATAATATGTCAAATCGTGATTGATAATTAAATTTCGAGAGTCTGATTTTTCAAATCAAACACCGATTTTATTCCTCGTGTTTAACAAAATGAAGATATCTAAACATTAAACACCAATATTAATTTCCAAGTGATAATAATTTCCTGGCACTTATGCGCAATGGGAATAGTACATTCTATACTTGCAAAAGTATGATTCAGTAACATATTTCCTAAAGATACAATGCTTATAAATGCTAAAACAACTTCTTGAATTTGTAAGATTAAAGGATATGTTCCACAAAATGTAAATATAATTTACTAGGGTTTTCTATTGCATGCATGCTTATAAATGCTAAAACAAGTTCTTGAATTTGTAAGATTAAAGGATATATATGTTCCACAAAATGTAAATGTAATTTACTAGGGTTTTCTATTGCATGCATGAATGTAGTATTTAATCGACTGTTAATCATGGTTCCATCATTTTAGGCTAAATCAAATGAAGGCTACTTGTAGAAAATAAATCACGATTTCCTAAACAACCTACAAAAAGAAAATGTACAAGTTGTCCCAGAGAAATATAAGATAAGAGAGGTCAGTAAGAGTCAACAGATACAGTTTAGCCATTAATTAGTTCTTGTATCTTGAGGTTACATTATAGTAACTATTTACTTGGCTTTCAGTTAAGTTTTTCCTTCTACAATTTTAGAAACAATGAGGTAGATTTTATGCCCAGATCGATGTGTATATTTAATGAAATTTCAGGAATTTACTGTCAGTGAGCTAAGATGTGCATATACTAAATTAATATATTTACTTCTAATAAACTCTCTTGGAAATATATATTTTTGTTATTTAAATCACATAAGCAAGATGAGTTTTGCAATCAAATGAGATAGAAAAATGTAATACAACGGCATTTAGTTTAAAAGTAAAATACAAGACATTGGTTGAATGTTAATTCATCCAGAATTTGTATGGGTTGTTCTTGTTCAGACGGTTATGATTTTTTTTAAATGGTCTATTTAATACCCATATAAATCATTGAAACCGAAAATAAACCCATTAGTCTATTTACTGCCCATATAAATCATTGAAACCGAAGATAGACCCAAAATTACTATAGCAGCAGGTGATTTACACCTTTGCAGTAATGTTGTTGAACTTAGAGGCTACTTGTTTTTATAAAACCCCGCGCGCCAGTCCGGGCAAAAGTTCCTGCTAGTGTTCTTAAGATTATTGCTGGGTATTATTTTTAAAATCCTACCAGCTAAACTTATTCGTCGATTTGGTTTTATAAAAAATATTGTGGACAATATTATTGATTTCTAAGATTTTACATGCTAAATGCCATAGATCAGTAGTAGTAAGACCACTTGTCTTAGTTTAATTTATTCGAAATGAAGAATCGTTGGTCAACTACAATTATCGGACGAATTTCATAATTGTAGAAAAATAATAATTTATCATTGGTCACAGTTGCATTTTTAATATTGTCATATTATTCGGAAGACCGACAATCAATTTAAAGTGTGTATCTTTATAAGCAAATCAGTACGTTCGTTTAAAGTGCCAGCATGCTTTGGGAACCTCTATGCAGATACTATAAAAAATTACTTATTGATCAGTATCCTATATTTGATTGGATGCTATCCTCCCTTAGGCTTTTAGTCATTTGCAGATTTGAAATTTTTCCTCTGAATTAGACCATAAAATTATCATCATATATGCCGACATAGCCTACGTCCATTAATCATATCCACATAGCCTACGTCCATAGATCATATCGATTGCATCTTATATTTCTATGTATTTGTATAAGAAAAGTCTATTTGATGTTGCAAGATTTATAATTGTAGGACCGCACTGCGGAGTACCCTTGAATTGGTTTGACAAGACTCCCAGGCGCCGGATCGTTGGTTTGCATTTATTTAATAAATCGTTTAATTATTATCTTGTTCTGGTGGAGTCGTTCGAGTTTGTTCGTTGATATTTATAATAATAAAATGTCGTATTAACTGTAAAAAAAACTGTGTCGTGCCTTAATTTAATATGTCGCAGCAGCCTATTTGGTGGATGCTAGGAGCATCCACCGGGATTCTGCGACATATACTTAATTTACAATACTTTCTTAATCAGTGTGTATTATTCGATATGTTCAAATTTATAGCTATGTGATGCTTTCCATGGAACTGATTTTAGACGGTGATAAAATGATTGACGGTTTTATAGATCGAAGAATGTGTTCTCTACAGTATGGCTGAGAATGTGTGCATAAAAAGTCACTAACCTAGAACTTTTGTTCCACGTGCTCCCTGAAGAAATTCTGATAAATTTTCATTAAGAGTCGTTGCATTTTAAATGTAGGCTCTTTTAATCGTTGTCTAGAGGTTCGATGTTTGAGGCTAAAGTAAAAGGGTTCTGGTTGGTTAGAACATTAAATATAACGAATTATTAATGAGAGGTAAAACTATGTGAAAAGGGAATAGATGCAGAATATGCAATAACTGTCAATAATGAATGCCATTGGTAATCACTTGGCCATTTCTAGCACGATACTGATTATCAATAACCAACTCCCCATCTTTCTGCACTGTTCTTAAAGCTATAATGTTTACACGTTTTGCAGCTACGTCGTCGCCTTATATTATAATAAATATACTCTCAGTCACCGTCGTATGACCACCGTCGTCTGAAGATAACTTCCGTCGTATATGAAGATAACGTCCGTCTACATGAGGATTACCTCGGTCGTTAAATGGATAACTTTTTAAGAATTCCGTCGTTACTGTCTTCGATCGACCTCGTCACTCAAGACTGCCCACTGCCCTCGCCTTTTTGCCCAAGCTCTGTTTGCGCGTCTTTGCTTACTTTACGAATTTCAATACTTGAGATTAGGAGAAGTCGTTAAAAGAGTCAGCATACCATAAGTTGCGCAGCATTATGTCATACCATAAGTTGGGTTAGTGGTATTGAAATATAGCTGAATGCTACTTTTTAAAACTTAATGTAAAATAAATATCCTACATTATTAGAGATTGTACTTAAGCGTGCTAAAGGTTGTTCCTGGGTAAAATGGCTAGATCCCAGTTCTCAAGGGTATTTTGGACACTTTTCTACTGGCGATGGCGGCTCGAATGATTTATTAACTGCTTTATTTTATGCTAAGTTTTAAAAAGTAGCATTCAGCTATATTTCAATATCACTAACGCAACTTATACTATGACATAATGCTGACTCATTTAACGACTTCTCCTAATCTCAAGTATTGAAATTCGTAAAGTAAGCAAAGACGCGCAAACAGAGCTTGGACAAAAAGGCGAGGGAGGGAGGTCTTGAGTGACGAGGTCGATCGAAGAGAGTAACGACGGGATTCTGAAAAAGTTATCCATTTAACGACGGAGGTAATCCTCATATAGACGGGCGTTATCTTCATATACGACGGAAGTTTCTTCAGACGACGGTGGTCATACGACGGTGACTGAGAGTAGCTGCAAACATGTAAACATTATAGCTTTAAGAACAGTGCAGAAAGATGGGGAGTAGGTTATTGATAAGCAGTATCGTGCTGGAAGTGGCCAAGTGATTACCAAAGACATTCATTATTGACAGTTATTGCATAGTCTGCATTTATTCCCTTTTCACATAGTTTACCTCTCATTAATAAATCGTTATATTTAATGTTCTAACCAACTAGAAGCGTTTATTTTACTTCAGCCCCAAACATCAAACCTCTAGACAACGATTAAAAAAGCCTATATGTATAATGCAAAGACTCTTAATGGAAATTTATTGGAATTTCTTCAGGAAGCATGTGGAACAAAAGTTCTAGGTTAGTGACTTTTTTTGCACATATTCTCAGCCATACTGTAGAGAACACATTCTTCGATCTATAAAACCGTCAATCATTTTGTCACCGTCTAAAATCAGTTCCATGGAAAGCATCACATAGCTATAATTTTGAACATATCAAATAATACACACTGGTGAAGAAAGTATTGTAAATTAAGTACCTATATGTCGCAGAATCCCGGTGGATGCGCCTAGCATCCACCGGGTAGGCTGCTGCGACATATTAAATTAAGGCACGACACTGTTTTTTTTACAGTTAATACGAAAATTCATTATTATAAATGTCAACGAACAAACTCGAACGACTACACCAGAACAAGATAATAATTAAACAACCTATTAAATAAATGCAAACCAACGATCCGTTCGCTTGTGAATCTTGTGCTTTTTAAGATCCTTTACAATTATACGCCACTATGCTATATTAGCCGCTTCTGATTGGTGAATTAACATCACTTTCACTTTATCTATGGTCGAGTCAGTTTATTCTACCAGGTCTAAATGGTCTGGTCGTCAGATTCTGCAATTGGAACGTGTAAGTCCCGCGTTCAATTCCCGTCGAGGCCAACACATGTTCTCTTTATTTTTTGAGGTTATTTTTGTTTTTTTTGTAAATTTAGGTTAGTTTAGGTAAGTTTCAGTTAGTTTTGTCTAGTTGCACCCCGGAGCGAGCGAAGCGAGCGGAGGTCCATGCGTTAAGAGTTAACAGTACTCTAAAGTGACGTTAATCCCAACAATCAGAACGGCTAATACAGCACAGTGGCGTAGGACTGTAAAGGATCGTATTATGCAAATCTTGTCAAACAAATTCAATAGGGAACTTGCACATTTTTTTTTTTTCAATAATCTGTTCTATTACACTAAAAAAGAAGGTGTGCCAAATCTGAAGTGTTAAATATCACCCGTTTTGTTTCTATAAATTTTTAAAGTTGCCGTTAAATCCGCGCCAATTTAAACACGATTAAAAGCGTGCGAGTATACCTGACGTCATAGAGCATAACGGTCGGCGCGGCGGATCGGCCGATCATCATTAGCGGCTAGGTCGCGCCAGTCTAAATCGTTCCCGATGACGAAATACTGCGTGCGACGCCTCCCTCTCTCTCTTACGACTCCAACGCCATCTAGTGTATGTGGCGTTGACTCGAGCGATTGTATTCGCGCTATGTCTTCGTGATGCAATCAAATTGCAGCATAAGCCGTCGTGGTCTAGAGGTTTAGATGGTTGGGTCTCGATTGTGTGGCTATCGTCGGCGGCCGGCGGCTCGGGTTCAAACCCCGTTGCTTTTTATTATTATTTTTTACGGTTAAGTTTCTAAACAGTTTTTTTCTTGATTTTGGGTATGTCTTGGGTTAGTTTTGGTTAGCAAACAGTTTTTTTCTTGATTTTAGGTATATCTTGGGTTACGTTTGGGTTAACCACTGGTTAGTGTCCTTTTCTTAAGCCCCCGTAGCGAGCGGTAGCGAGCGGAGGGCCATGCGAAAGGTGAAATATTACTATTGTAATACGTGCCCGTACTTTGGATGCACTTTTTACGAAATATACAGCAGCTTGCATGTGTTTCCTCGAATAAATAACACAATCGTGTCGGGAACGATTTAGACCGGCGCGACCTAGCCACTAGTCCGATCATCTACCTGCCACTTCTATTGCGACTCGCAGAGAGAGACAGCAGGTTATGCTTTAAGTTTTTAGGTTTAGTGGGTTGTAATATTTTTTGTTTTGTCTGTGACAGTGTTTTTGGTTTGTATTTTGTGATTTGAACTAAAATGGAGAAAGAGACAGCTCATAAGGCGTGTATTGTACCAATGTGCACAAATACGACATTTAAACATTCATATTAAAGGTACAGATTTTTCTGCAATATATTCTTCATTTTACAATGTTAGATGGTAGCTGTATCAATACTTTATCAGGAACACACTCAACGCAAACGGGCTTTATTTGCGGTTCGTCTTCCAAGGAGATGAACACAGATAAAGTTTTTGAAAGGGTGACAAAAATTGAAAATCTTAACTTTGGTCTATCTTCCCTTCATTCATGGATCCGTTGTTTTGAATGTTTGTTATATATTGCCAATAAAGTGTTGGCAAGTTAAGGACCCTGGAAAGTAAAAACTTGTTGAAAACCAAAAACGAAAACTTCAGAAGGATTTTAAAGTTCAAATGGAATTAATTATTTACAAACCAAAACCAGGCTATGGATCCACGAATTATGGGAATACGGCTAGAAGGATTTTTCAAAACCCAGAGTTAAGTTCCTCGATAACCGGCATTAACAAGGAACTTATTTCAAAATTTTCAAAAATTTTAAGAGTTGTGTCTATAGGACAAAAAATCAAGTTGGTGCAGTTTCAACGGCTTTTGAAGGACACGAGGAATCTTTACATTGAATTATATCCTTGGTACTATATGCCTTGCAGTGTCCATAAGATTCTAGTTCATGGAATTGAGATTATCCAACTTTTTGATTTGCCCATAGGGCAACTAGCCGAGGATGCACTTGAAGCAAGACATAAAGAGGTCCGAAAAGTGCGTTTGAACCACACAAGAAAAACTTCTAGACAAAGCTCAAATAAGGACATTATGAATAACCTACTACTTACCTCAGATCCATTTATATCATCTTTCAGAAAGACTACAACTTTCAAATCACGACAGGATAACATAAATGATATCACAGAATATTTGGAAATAGACTTTTTTGTTTGCGACAGTATTCGGATATTTTGCCTTCTGATATTGGCGAACTTGACTTGCAAAGTTCAGACAGTTCGGACCTTTCGGAAAACGAATAATTTTTTCTATGCTTTTTATAACAATAAAAGTTATGTTTTTTTGCTTAGGGACCTAATGATTAATTTTTTTAAGTATAAATTTTCCTTTATTTACATAATGAGTAGCAATTTTACAATTTTGAACTTCCTTTCCTTTTTCTAAGAATGTTTATTATATTATTTAACCATTTTAAGATCTTTATCTTTTACTGGGTACCTTCTTTCTGAAGTTCTATATTAATTAAAGTTAGTAGTTTTATTTTAAATACCTATATGTATTTATTATTATTATTATTATTGGTATTTTATGTTAATTTATTATAAAAAATAAAATTGCGTGATGAAAAAAAAAACTAACTACGACTTTTTTTGCCGTTTTGTGTTATACTGAATCCAGAAATATGAAAAGTTTCATAGCGTACAAGCCAGCATACAAGTGAAGGTGGTATGTAATTATTTATGTACATTTTTTATACACACCTAAACTCAGATTTTTTGTGTGTCAGATATAGCTTAGTATATTAGCTACTCAACCGTTATTATTTAATTTAAATCCGTTGAGTACAACAAGAGTAATTATTTTTGTCTATTTATCCCATTCACTCAAAGCACTGTGCGGCGGCGGCGCGGCGACAAACTGATTATGCTCTTCTACGTCACGACCAGTGAACGCGCGTTCCCGAGCGCCTCGAATAATTCGAATTTCTTGACATTTTTATTTCAAGATTTTGGCCACAATGAATTTAATTAATAGATTTTTTTTTACTAAACTTTTTTATAGGATGTCCACTTATGGTTTTTAGCATTTATTTCGGTTTTTATTTGTTTGTGCAAGTTCCCTATTCAATTACCCATATCGGTAATTTTACGTAAATCCTAAAATGCCCGACCGACTCTTCGCATCCATCACACCACTCTAACGGGCCCCGGGTACTCCTCGCAGCGCGGTCCCATAATTATAAATCTTGCAACATCAACTAGACTTTTCTTATTACTCTAATTTCTGAAAACCATAAAAATTAATGTATCTAGAAATACAGCCTAAAATAAACAAATACATAGAAATATTAGATGCAATCGATATGATCTATGGACGTAGGCCATAATTTGAAGAGGGCGCCGACATATATGATGATAATTTTATGGTCTATTTCAGAGGAAAAACTACAAATCTGCAAATGACTAAAAGCTGCATGTCTAGCATTAAGGGAGATATCATACAATCAAATATAGGATACTGATCGATAAGTAAATTTTTATAGTATCTGGATATAGGTACCCAAAGCATGCTGGCACTTTAATCGAACATACTGATTTGCTCATAAAGATACACACTTTAAATTGATTGTCGGCCTTCCGAATAATATCACAATATTAAAAATGCAACTGTGACCAATGATAAATTATTATTTTTATAAAATTTTGAAATTTGTCCGATAATTCTAGTTGACCAACGATTCACCTTTTCGAATGAATTAAACTAAGACAAGTGGTCTTACTACTACTGATCTATGGAATTTAGCATTTAAACGCTTAGAGATCAATAATATTGTCCACAATAGGATGAGTGCCTTTAATGTTATTAGTTATCCTGCTTTTCTTTAGCTGTGGGTCCGCAAGCGACACTTTTTATGTCGTGTCTTTTTTTTCCTGTGTTAGGGATTTGAACGTGTGACGACTATGGGCAGAACGGGACAAAATACTCAATAGTTTCCTAGTGCTCCTGTCTATTAACAAATTCGCATTGCATTGGTTTTAGTCTGGCCTATCTGGCGATAATTCTCATAAGTGAAGCTTCATATTTAATCGATATTTATATTTAATCAGATAATATTACAACAATAATAAAGCCTTTATGTACCAAAGGTACCCTGCAATTTAAAGTGCATATTATTTTAATCCTTCACAACGTTAATGAGTGCGTGCAGTGCCCCGCTGATCGACTGGCGTCAGATACATTAGGACGATCTCGGAAATATTGACCATTGTTACAGAGTATGTCCATGTGTGGTCCACTTTGTCTTTTAAAAGACGATGTTAACTCATTCGTTAATAGATTGGTTTTATTGACATATTAGAAAAAAATATTTTTCTATATTGTAGGAATTTGAATAAATGTTAGAAGACTTTAATAACTTTCAGTGCGATGTTTAATATTATAACTTCAGCAGATTGCGTTTACATAACCTCGAGTAAAATAGCATTAACCCATTAACGCCGAAAATAATACCATCATAAAATTATCATTACTTCTATTATGAAATAATCACAATACATTCTAGGATCATATGAAAGAAACACAAAGTGTATTTTGAACAAAATCTTGAAACGTCTACTAGTTAAGTTTTATATTCAATAACTCTAATTTTTAAAGTCATTTATATAACAACACAAGATATAAAATCCTCAGAGCTAATTACTACAGCTTCAAAATAATAGTCTAATGATTTAACGTTGCATATTAACATTGGAAATGTATTTGTTTTCCTATTATGGGGTATCAAATCACGAAAAAGTGCATGCTATATTTGGCACATCGCGTAATATACGTGAGAGATCGTGTTAAGTCTGTTTCTGAGGATGTAATTGGTTCAAATGACAAGAATAAATTAATGCTAACTGAAACTAACCGAAAGTTGATTGAACGACTAACCCAAACTAACTAAAAGTAACCAAAAGCACAAGAAGGGTTAAAATGAATCGGAACAAATTAGAAAAATAAAAGTAAGTTAAAACTAACTCAAAGTAACCGAAATTTAGCGAATAACCAAAACTAACCATAAAAGTTAATATTTTTTTATTACCTTTTCTTTTATGGCAGTGGCACACACACTAAAGGTAGATCCTATGGCGCTCGACGAGCGGTGTGTGTGCGAAGATGTTGATTGACACGGTTCTTGAATATTTGTAGGTTGTAATTAGTGGGAAACAGATGTCCTGGAAGTGAGTTCCACAGTGATGCAGTTCGCCAGACAAAGGAGTTCTGGTAAAGCGATGTTCTAGGTGTTTCTAGTTGTACGACGAACTGGTGCGCTCCTGCCGTCTGTCGGGACTGCCTGACAGGAGTTGCCAGGGGCGGGATTATGCGGGCCAAATCCTGGGAACATCTGCCGTGAAAGTATCTGTAAAACAGAGACATCTCGGCCACATGTCTGCGATGTTCCAAACTATCCAGATTCCGGGTCAACTCCGGATCGCCGACGAGACGCACAGTCCTCTTCTGAATGGAATCCAGCAGCTTTAGGGTATGCTTTGGTGCGGCACCCCAGATATGTGAGCAATATTCTAAGCACGGTCTTATTTGCGCTTTGTACATCAATAGCAACTGCTGCGGTGTATAGAGTTTTTTGTTGCGAAATAGCGCACCAAGCTTCTGGGAGGCTGATTTTGCGATGTTAGCAACATGGTCATGCCATGACATATTGCTGTTGACCGAGACACCCAGCAGCCCGATTGACGAGGATGAAGGAATGGTCGATCCTGCCATAATGATGTCGGGGCCCGCTGTATTGGCCCTCTTAGTAAACGTTGCTGCTTGGGTCTTTGCTGCATTGAACTGGACCAAATTTCGGTCGCCCCAAGTTTGAACTTTCTCCAGGTCTTGATTAATTGCTGTAATCTGCTCCTGTCTGCGGTGATGAGTCTCAGTCGCTGGTAAGGGTTTTTCTGATCTAAAGTGGGAGACAAGGGTACTGTCATCTGCAAAACTGTAAACAGGATTATTCGTTTCGATCAGCAGGTCATTAATATAGATGAGGAACAGAGTTGGTGAAAGTATTGCGCCCTGAGGCACGCCCGCGTTGATGGTGAATGTGTCCGAGATGTCTCCATCGACTGCAACATGTAGGGATCGGTTCTTAAGGAAACTGGCCAGCCAGCTGCAGAGAGAGGCGGGCAGTCCCAAGGACGGCAGTTTGTTGAGCAGTCCGTCATGCCAAACTCTGTCGAATGCCTTTGAAATATCCAACGCAATCGCTCGAGACTCTCCGTAGTTTTCAATTGTCCTACTCCATATATGAGTGACATAGGCCAATATATCTCCTGTCGATCTCTCTTTGCGAAAGCCGTATTGATTATCGCTGATTATTCTGTTGCTCTCGAGGTACTTGAGTAGTTGCTGGTTGACTACACGTTCCATGACTTTGGAGATTATTGGAAGCAAGGCAATCGGGCGATAGTTTGAGGGCGTGGTTTTCTTGCCTTTTTTTGGAACAGGTTGCACTCGAGCGACTTTCCAAGAGGATGGGTAAATCCCTTTTCTGTAAGAAAGAGAAAAAAGCCTGGAAAAAACAGGTGTTAGTTCGTTGGCGCAGTTCTTTAGCACGATGGCAGGTATTCCGTCCGGTCCTGATGCCTTTTGCGTATCTAGTTCTTTAAGGATTTTGCGAATATCACGATGAGAAAACTTGACTTCTGCCATGGTGGTGTTGATGTTCGGTATAGTGGGGAGAGTCTTGCTTTGGGGCACGTCTAAGGTAGAGTGCGATGAAAACATTTTGGCGAGCATGTTTGCTTTTTCCTTGGCTGTAGTCGCCGTGATGCCACGTTCGTCCGTCAAAGGTGGGAGAGACGTTTTTGTAAAGTTGTTACTTACTGCCTTTGCTACCGACCAGAAATTCCTGGAGCCACTGGGGCATTGCAAAAGTTTATTCCTGATCCTTTGATTGTGTTTGTCCTTAGTTTCGTCGATCACACGCTTGCACTCGTTTCTCGCTTCGATAAAATAATTGCGATTTTCAGCGGTCTGATTTTGCTGCCAGTACTTATAGGCTTGCTGTTTCCTTCCTACAGCTCTTTCGCATCTTTTGTCGAACCAGGGCTTTCCTTTTGATGGTAACTTGATGGAATTTGGGATGTATGCTTCCATTCCTGAGGAGATTACTTGCATGATCTCTTCGCAGCAGTCTGACGGGTCGTCAGTGGCAAAGCAGACGTCGAGCCAAGGAAAATCTATGTAAAACTGCCTCAGATCGTCCCAGTTTGCAGAACTGTAATGCCAGATTTTGCGAGGCAATGGTGGATCCTTCTGTATGAGTGGCAATTCACAAACCGTTGTAATAAGTTTGTGGTCGGAGGTACCTAATGGCGGACCAACTGTAACCTTGTACTGGTCAGGATTGGAGGTCAGAAAAAGATCCAGGAGGGCGGCGAATTCGCCCCTCTCTGAGATTCGAGTTGGTTCGTCTACAAGTTGAGTAAGCCCGCAGCTGATGGCAAATGCTTCAGCCTCTCTACCTTCGTTGTCGGTCTTGTTGTGATGTTTGAGCCAGTTGGTGTTGTGGGCATTGAAGTCTCCCAGAACGATTATTTCTGAACTGGGGTGATCGACCTGTATTGAGACAACATATAAACTTGGTTAATCCCTTGGCGGTGAACTTGAGCCACATGACGTCAAGGTTGTTCGGTTCGAGTGTTTCCTCGCGGTGACATGAAAGGTCGCTTCGGACAAAAAGGCATATTCCGAACTTATATCTAAATCGGGTATGTAAGTCGTAATATTAGTTATAATTGGTTATAACCTATCGGATCCGGTTCAAATTACTAAAATAAATTGGAACTAACTGAATCCAACCTAATTTTGTAGATTGCAAGGTTAGATTATTGTGCAATTTAATCTGATTCATTAACAAAACGTCGTAGAATATTCCCACACCGCATAATATATCAATATCCTTTTTTACATTGAACTGGGGATCGGCAAGTTTTATATGGGGCGGAATATTTAAAAACTTGGCATCAAATGAACATATTGGCATAGGTTGCGTGATTTTAGGTAAAATTAGACAACTTGTTTTCTTTTTGAACCCTTTAGAGGACGATTTCAAAATTATATTTGCTTTAAATTTCGCAACAAGTGACTCACTCACCAATACCAGAGATTGAGTAATTAATTCTCTGCTTTTCTAGACCTGCTTTGTCGCAAAAACTTTCCGTGATAAAATTAGATTGAGAGCCAGGATCTAGTAATACAATGGCCTCACATAAAGCACCGTACTTATTTTCTATGTAAACTGCTGCCGTTGAAAGCAAAGCGTACTTCGCCATATTCGATTCATCTACTGTTGAAGTCTGCGTCGCTATCGTAATATTGGTATCTCTTTCTTGCCTAGACGAATCTCTGCTACCTCCTTTGCTGTCGCCTACGTCGAGCGGGATCTTCGACTTCGACCCTTCACCTACCTGTTTGTTGCCGTCCAGCTGATCGCGTGGCGGGATTGGCGGGTGGTCATTGCGCTCGCCGATTGGCCTATTATGCTGCAAACCGACCGTGT
>MU192882.1:13575-26769 GCA_016904865.1 Pissodes strobi | reverse complement strand
TATATAGTATTTAAACGTCAGTCAAACGTCAAGCTTCCATCAATGCGCTCTTATTTTCTCAGAACCGGTGTCCACCGGTTGATGACGACGGGACCCTAGAAATGTCAACCGTAAAAACATCGGTTCACCAATGATTGAATCCACCGGTGAATAAAAGAATACGCCTTATCGTATGAGAAATCGAGATGGCTGTGCGAGACCGAAAGTTAGCGTGGCCATGATAGCCGAAACGATTATAAACGAAGGACGGTGAGTCACAACCATCTTTATAAAGTAAAGATGGCTGTGGGCGCGTACGTAAGGACAAATATATTCTACTGGACGTTCAACACTTCAACAGTGTATTCTAACCCAATATTTGTGTTTACATTTTAAATTTTTATTTAGAATATACATAGAATCTGTATTTATTTGCTTTTCTCTTTAAGGGCTTGGAATTGTAGAAATTAGAATTATTCGTATTTATAAAATGTCGTCAACGTCTTCGTCGCCTGAAATTGTAAGAAATGGATTACTCTCAGAAGATTGCAGAGACGATTTGTCAGATTCCGAAAATGGAAGTCAAGGAATCAGACTGAGGGCCCCTCGAAATTATAGATTACGATTAGAGAGACCACTTTACACTTTGTAGTGATGAATTTAGAATAAGATTTCGTCTTAGCAAAGAAACAGTTGGGGTGTTTGCAAAAGGTTTTTAATGAAATAGCACCAAAAACTGAAAGGTAAATATAATCAGTAAATCAAAATTTAAGTGTAATAAAAGAGGTACTATTTTTTTCCACAAATCATGCAACAGTAATGCAGCAGATCCTTCTGGTAATTTGCTTTTGTCGCAGGATGTATGTTACAAAGGGTTGAGAATTTTGCTGAGATTCATAAGTCTACAGTGTGCCAAATTCGAAAGAGAATAATTTGCATCGTTAGCACCAGAGCACATAAGTATGCTAAATACACAACAGGAAATTTATGAAGTGAAAAGAGAATTTTATACTCTTGCAAGATTCCCTCGTGTAATAGGGGCCATTGATTGCACCTATATAAAAATTATTTCACCAGGTAATTAATGCAAAATTTAAAATCAGTGTCTTACAAGTTATTATATTTCTAAATTGCTTTTAGGAAGTGCCAATGCTGAGTATTTTAGGTCTAGAAAAGGATATATTTCACTAAATGAGCAAGTGGTAGGTGATGCTAATTTACACACGGGCTATTGTTGCTGGATGGCCTGGTTCGATCCATTATCAAACAATATTCAACAATAGTTCAGTAAAAGCACGATTTGATAGTAATGAGTTTGGAAATTCAATAATGCTTGGAGATTCAGGATATGCTTTAAAAATATATTTAATATCACCAATTCTCAATCCAAGAATTGAGGTCGAACAAGTTTTTAATGAACCTCAAATTAGAAGTCCAAACCCAATTGAAAGACTAAGTATTTGGTGTTTTAAAAAGATAGTTTCCTATTCTTCCCCTTGATATTGGGCTGTCGCTTGACACTGCAAAGGCTGTTATTATAGGGTGCTTTATAATATGGCAATTAATATGAACCAGCCACACCCTATTATTGATGCAAACATATAACATGTAGCATTTGAAAATAATGATATAGGGAATGCTCACCGGGAGGAACATTGCAGAAAAGTTTCTCATATATTTTATTAATTTACTGGATGGAAATAATAATTTTGATATTAAATGTTTTTTTCTAGGCAAGTGTTGTTTTTTTATACATTTTTGTTTCTATGTTGACTGCTTTATGTCATAGTACCTATTGTGTATTTCAGTTCTCAGTTTCATGTCATTTTTTGCTGTTGTTTTAGTGTAGTGTTTTCAGTTATCAGTTTTATATTTTAGGATTACTATATGTACCACTGTAAGCTCATTGGCTAGGCATTGAATAAAATTTAAATCATAATTTATTTTATTAAGTTTAAAATCTCAATTTTTGTTGTGGTATTGAAACAACATTTTGGACATGATAAAACATGCATGCATAAGAAGTTGGGTATAGCCTCAACCCTCAAATATCCTGTAAATTTTATATTTTGATACTATCATAGAAATAAATTAGGTATTAATTTGAAAAAAGGCTTTTTAATTAAAATTTGTTAAACATGGGTAATTTCAATACTTTATAGTAGACAGCCCTATATATATTGTCACGAGTATCTTTGGGGGTAGCGCGTTTATTTAAAGAATAACTTCTCAGAGAAGAGCCTCGTCGCGATTAGTACAATGACGGGGTCTCCATGCTTCCTTTAATCTACCACTGGATGTTCTACTCGTGAGGACACGCCTTGTTTAGCGTGCCGGGGGGTAACTGAGGTAGACCGGGATCGCGTTACGTGGGGTAAGAAGAGATGATAAAGTAAGCACGTTTAGTTTATAACAATAACAATGTATTAACGATAAAACTTTAACATCCATTATTGGTCAGAGAAAATGAGATTCTATTATACCCGATTACTACGTTGCGCATGTTTTCTCGATTTGAGGTACTGTTTATAGGTCTTTGTTTACTGTCTTATAATTTATAGTTTTTCTTAAGGGCTGGGTTTTATTTAAGAGCACTAAGAGCTTTCACTAAACTTTTTAACTGACTATTTAGACACTTGTCTTTCTCAACACTCTGACAAACTTCTTGTCAAGACTTTACTATGGAGGTTGTGCAACCCCTGGCCCTAGCAGTCGTCAAGTAACTAACCGGTACCAGGTTGGGTAGGAAAGGAATGGAACCTAAAGCAGTCGTATGACTAACTCTAGGAGCGGATAGAACCCAGAAGGCAGTCGTCAAGTGACTAACCTTGGGAGCTGGAGGTGAGATCAAAGTCTGCCGAACTGAGGGTTCGGTAGCGTATTTATATAAAACAAAGTGATGATCATTGCATGCATAAGGTTCAAAGTCGCTCCCGTTGATTGCTCGCGTTGTTTATAGTTTGCCTTTAATGTTTATATAACAATCTCCAAGTTCAAGTTCAAACTTGCCACAGGGTGATATTTGTTTAGTAGCTTATGCATTTTATTAGATTACAATATTTTTTGGCTAGCATTATGAAATACCAAATGTAAACTAGAATGTGTTAGCATCACCAAAGGCGTGACTCGAAGAAGCTATAGGAAAGATACTTCTCACAAAGGTCACCACTCACGGAGGGATGTCTTGGATGAACGACGTTCAAAGATGAGAGGCCAACACCAACGTAAAGAGCACCTTGACGAGCGACGGACAAGAAGGAGGAGTCCTAGTAAAGTCAAAGTAAATCTGACATCACTGATATAAGTGAGGCCATAATTAAGGGTATGAGTAAGGTAGTTCAGGATTTAGAGGTGGGAAATGCAAACCAGCTGGTAAGTGTGACATGTATTACTAGTAGTCCCAGAATTTAATCCTCTCCACCAAAATGTTCAGGATTGGTTAAATACGGTAAACCATTTAGCTCTGAATAAATTGCGGGGTCCTGCCGAAGTATGGTACCGGGGGTTAACTACACATATTTTTAGTTGGCCTGAATGGAAGCAAATGCTTCACGATAATTTTAGATCAAAGTGAAATTTGCATAGCTTACTTAAAAACATGCTTGATTGATCTCCTAAAGCGAATCAGGGGCTATACGAATATCTGTTTGAAAAACTGGCTTCAATTAATAAATTAAAAATTCCGATTGAAGATGAGGACAAGGTAAATCTTATAATGGGGTGGCCGGAGTTGACAATATGCGACCATGGATTTGATACGGTTGATGACAGTCCATAAGCATCACTGGGCTGGCTGACGGTGGGCCAAGCACCATTGTGGCGCTAAAGTCACAGGATATAGTTTGGGCTGATAGTGGCTCACGTACCATGGTGGCGGTAAAGTCACGGGAGATGGTAAGGCAGGAGTACGCTGTCCCAGCTACTGAAGAGTGTAAGGGAACAATGAGAGTAAATAGCTTATAAAAAAAACTCGGTTACAGGGAGATATACTGCTGAAGGGTTCTCTTACATCCGTGGAATGTAGCCGAACCGGGTCAGACGTACATCCTGGGGTCACTGGTGGTACAGGGTTAACAAGGTACTAGATGGCCATTAGGTTAAGTTAGTTGTACATTAATTAAGAAACCGTTAGAATGTTAAGTATATTAGTTATTCAACGAGCATGTCGTTTAGTTATAAGTACTAATAAACTTGGCCAAGTTTATTTCAATTACAGGTTAGGTCGGATTGTGGGAGACTGTGCTGATCTAGACTACGTCATTTAGGTTGGGTGTACCCCTTAATAGCATATTATCTGTTGTTGATCTTTTTATTTATAAATTGTGTAAGATTTTTCACGGTAAACTAATGTGAACAATTTGAATTTGCAGTAGCTTCTCTCAAGAGTGAGGACACTCTTAGGTCAGGAATGGCCGAATGTTAGCATCACCAAAGGCGTGACTCGCAGAGGGCAGCGCGTGAAGCGGTCCTCAAGCCTTAGGCAATGCCTGGGAGACGCAGCAGTCACTATGGCGATTCAATCCGGTTAGGCGGCACGTCGGAATTGATATTAAATCGTCAGATGTACCCAGAGTGGTCCTAATAAAACTTTTAATTTTATTTTATTTTCGGGTTATATTTTTATTTATCTATTTTATTTAATTACATTTTAACAGATGTTAGAAAATTCAATAAAACAGTTAAATTTGTAAAATATTTTTTATTTACACATCAATTTTAATTATGGTGTGCTAATTGTTTTTTTTAAGTTGAATTTCTTTCTAGCTCCAATCTTTCATTTTGCAGTTCTTGTTCTCTTCTCTTTCTTTCATCATGATACTCCTGGTTCCTTGCTGCTTCTTCTTCTAATAATCTATTTTTTAAAATTATCTGTTCCTCTTTAAGACTTGAGTTGCGTTTTGTGGAGTAAATCTGACGAACCTAGAAACAAAATGTTAATATTAATTAACAAGCAAGCAACCTACTTTATTGAGTACCATTTTTTCTTAAGTAATATTATTATCAGAAATATTTGACGCCTTCCGGAATCAAATGGTCAGTTGGTGTATCATACATAAGGTAACACATATCGGTACTTCATGAGACCTCCCAGCGAATATTTGAGTAGTTCACATAATCGGTTTGCTGACCAGTCCTTTATTGAATCTCTTGTAAATACCATTTTTCTGTGCGATAAAGTTATTTAACGGGCCTTCAAACCACTTTGGATATTTTTGTTTTTTTATTATCCTTTTGGGCACGTGTAGGTCGATGACAGAAAATATCACCCTGTAGAAAATGCTTACCAGGTGATTGATTAGTCGGAGATCAAAAAGGATCAGACTCTTGAGATTTCGATGTATTCCTGCTGGTGGTAAAAACTGTTTCTTCAAAATGTTCTCTCCGATTCAATCGTTTGATGTGAGCGTCCTTTTCCTTGGTTTCCTTTAAAAGTTTCTGATTCACCTCCTGAAGTTCTAAGACATGTTGCGAACATTTTAGTTCCAACTGAAATACAACCTTTCAATGACAGCAATATTCTTGTTCTGTTCTCTTTTTTACTTTTTCATGCAGTTCCATAAACTTTTTAAAGCTTGGAAGGTCATTGGTTACGTTACGAGCAAAGATACAGTAAAACCCTTGCATGTAAAAAAAAATTTAAGCTGTAATTTCTCACAAGTTTTAATTTTGAGATATGCCTCTTCGTCTTGCTAACGACGAGTTCTTATTTCAACGAGGGTGAAAGTAAAGACTTCAACCTCAGCAGTGGTCATGATAATGTGACGACTAACAACCATCCGAACGTTTTTGTGCTACCCTATAGATCTGGCCTTGCAGCGCACCGCGTCTATGTATGAGTCATCGCCGGCCGGCCGCGAATATTCAGGAACGCTGGAATTATCTCGATGGCCTGGTCGAAAATCATATAGAGTGGCCTCGGAATACTTCTCGAGTATTCGTGATAGATTTGAGATGGTATATAAGGAGCAAACCTAAGGCAAATGATAGTTAGTTAATCATTGAGTGTTAAATTGTAAAGAGCTATTAGTTGTAAAGTTATAAGAGTAGTTTAGTGTGTTCAATTGTATACAGTGGTAGTGAATAAAGATACAGGGCCTGTTTTACCATTAGGCCTATTAGGCCCGGGCCTAGGGCCCAAATGACAAGTGGGACCCAAATGTGCAACATAAAAAACTACATAATCATAAGAATATTTTTTAAAATATACATTTCCTCGATAAAATAATCAGGATAATGTTTCGCCATCTTTATAATCTGAATTCCGAAACAAAACTAATCTTTATTAAACAAAAATAACAACTCGACAAAACATAGGCTGATAAAAAAAAACATTTTATTAAAAATATATCAGAACAAAATACAAAGTAAGTGGGTGTGCGAAACAATTTTGACGGCGAAAAAACAGGCACTTACAAAGTTCAGCATTTTACAAAGTTAAAGTAAAGGCGAAAAAATGAGTAGTTAGTGTATAGTCCCAAATCTGGCTGTGTTTACTCTTATGTATCCAAACTTTTTTCGAAGAAGAGTGTTAACGTGACAGTGTATTTCTGTTATTTTAAATATTATTTTATTTTTACTAATTTATGCTCTGGTTCAATATTTTTTTTAGATCTTATTTAGTGTTTCTTTTCTAGTTTTTCTAAAATCTGTTATATTATATCAAAATTAATGCAAATTTATAAATAATAGAAAAGCCTAATTTAAATCTGAATAAAAAACTACATTATAATTAATATTTTCAGTTCGAAATCGAAACAAAAAAAAAGGTGGGAGCCGAAGTCATATTGGGGCCCGAAAATTTGCTAGGTCCTAGGGCCCAACTCCTTGGAAAATAGGCCCTGTAAAGATAGTATTAGTTTAAAATAGTAAAGTTGTAATTTTGTTCAGAACTCACGGGAAAATCATAACATTTGGTGTCAGAAGTTGGATTGTGAAGGGATCGGACTTTGAAGTGTTCTTCAAGGAGAGAAGAGGATACAAGTACGTCAACGAGACCGTTTTGACTGGTTGATTCTGAGAACATTTTATAACATTCTATGTTCAATACAAGGCAAATAAAAAGAAATAATTAAAATGTCTTGATAAATGAAATCACAATCTTCATTGTCTGTTGGGAAAAGTCTTAACTCCAAATCCTGAAAAAAGTAAATATATGTTGGAGGATGGTAATCAAATTGTAAAGGCCCCAACAATGAAGTGATATCAATATATTAATGGTGTATGGTGGCAGGGACCGCTTAAGTTGTAAGCGAGGTAAGCGACTGCTTAGGGTGCAGCTCGCTCAGGGGCGCAAAATTTGGGCGAAAATTCGAAATAACATGAAATAATTATTACCTCAATATCTACCCTTTAAAACACTACTTTCAAAATTTAAATTTGCGACCGCGCGAGGCGAGTGGTTAAACTCAAGTTGCGTTTGTGATTGATCGCGTCTATGCATATCGTATGAGAAATCGAGATGGCTGTGCGAGGCCGAAAGTTAGCGTGGCGAATGAGATGATAGCCGAAACGATTATAAACGAAGGACGGTGAGTCACAACCATCTTTATCCCAAACCAGTGGGTAAAGATGGCTGTGGGCGCGTACGTAAAGACAAATAATATATTCTACTTGACGTTCAACACTTCAACAGTGTATTCTAACCCAATAATTGTGTTTACATTTTAAATTTCTATTTAGAATATACATCGAATCTGTATTTATTTGCCTTTCTCTTTACGGGCTTGGAATTGTAGAAATTAGAATTATTCGTATAATATATAAAATGTCGTCAACGTCTTCGTCGCCTGAAATTGTAAGAAATGGATTACTCTCGGAAGATTGCAGAGACGATTCGTCAGATTCCGAAAATGGAAATCAAGAAATCAGACTTAGGGCCCCTCGAAATTTTAGATTACGATTAGAGAGACCACTTTACACTTTCTAGTGATGAATTTAGAATAAGATTTCGTCTTAGCAAAGAAACAGTTGGGGTGTTTGCACAAAGGTTTTTAATGAAATAGCACCAAAAACTGAAAGGTAAATATAATCAGTAAATCAAAATTTAGGTGTAATAAAAGAGGTACTATTTTTTTCCAGAAATCATGCAACAGCAATGCAGCAGATCCTTCTGGTACTTTGCTTTTGTGCTACAGGATGTATGTTACAAACTGTTGAGAATTTTGCTGGGATTCATAAGTCTACAGTGTGCCAAATTCGAAAGAGAATAATTTGCATCGTTAGCACCAGAGCACATAAGTATGCTAAGTACACAACAGGAAATTTATGAAGTGAAACGGCAATTTTATACTCTTGCAAGATTCCCTCGTGTAATATGGGCCATTGATTGCACCCATTACATTATAATAATAAAATAAAAATTATTTCGCCAGGTAATAAATGCATAATTTAAATCAGTGTCTTACAAGTTATTATATTTCTAAATTACTTTTAGGCAGTGCCAATGCTGCGTATTTTAGGTCTAGAAAAGGATATATTTCACTAAATGAGCAAGTGGTAGGTGATGCTAATTTACACACGGGATATTGTTGCTGGATGGCCTGGGCCGCGATTTTTGAAACTATTCGAGAGTAAACCGCATACGGAAAATGGACACGTTCGTATAAGATTGGGTCTAACCCGATTTTCGACTGCTCAAACACGAATCGCATACGAACATTTTCGTATGGTTTCTTTCGAGTGGGTTTTTACCATTCGAACGTTATTTTCTTGTACGTATAGGTCTATATCATATGGACATGATGGTGCTTCCAGGATCAAAATATTCCGGAAGTAAACTCCCCGGCCATTCGGATCTCCGGGCGCTGGGTGGCCCTGGGAGCCCTTCATTCCGCATTTCACAGACAGCAAAGATACCGAACCAATTTAGAATAGATTTCTGCAACATAAGGGGCCTAAATACAAACATAAATTCGGTACACCAACATCTACAAGCAAATAGACCAGACATATTAGCCCTTACAGAAACACAAGTATGTTCTGCAACAACAACAGTGAACTACCTCTATCCTGGTTACGACTTACATACCCGATTTAGATATAAGTTCGGAATATGCCTTTTTGTCCGAAGCGACCTTTCATGTCACCGCGAGGAAACACTCGAACCGAACAACCTTGACGTCATGTGGCTCAAGTTCACCGCCAAAGGATTAACCAAGTTTATATCTTGTCTCTATCGCCCTCCGAGCGATAGAGCCTACCAAAGCTTTTTCTCAACACTAGCTACCACTTTTGACTCAATACAGATCGATCACCCCAGTTCAGAAATAATCGTTCTGGGAGACTTCAATGCCCACAACACCAACTGGCTCAAACATCACAACAAAACCGACAACGAAGGTAGAGAAGCTGAAGCATTTGCCATCAGCTGCGGGCTTACTCAACTTGTAGACGAACCAACTCGAATCTCAGAGAGGGGCGAATTCGCCGCCCTCCTGGATCTTTTTCTGACCACCAATCCTGACCAGTACAAGGTTACAGTTGGTCCGCCATTAGGTACCTCCGACCACAAACTTATTACAACGTTTTGTGAATTGCCACTCATACAGAAGGATCCACCATTGCCTCGCAAAATCTGGCATTACAATTCTGCAAACTGGGACGATCTAAGGCAGTTCTAGCTAGATTTTCCTTGGCTCGACGTCTGCTTTGCCACTGACGACCCGTCAGACTGCTGCGAAGAGATCATGCAAGTAATCTCCTCAGGAATGGAAGCATACATCCCAAATTCCATCAAGTTACCATCAAAAGGAAAGCCCTGGTTCGACAAAAGATGTGAAAGAGCTGTAGGAAGGAAACAGCAAGCCTATAAGTACTGGCAGCAAAATCAGACCGCTGAAAATCGCAATTATTTTATCGAAGCGAGAAACGAGTGCAAGCGTGTGATCGACGAAACTAAGGACAAACACAATCAAAGGATCAGGAATAAACTTTTGCAATGCCCCAGTGGTTCCAGGAATTTCTGGTCGGTAGCAAAGGCAGTAAGTAATAACTTTACAAAAACGTCTCTCCCACCTTTGACGGACGAACGTGGCATCACGGCGACTACAGCCAAGGAAAAAGCAAACATGCTCGCCAAAATGTTTTCATCGCACTCTACCTTAGACGTGCCCCAAGGCAAGACTCTCCCCACTATACCGAACATCAATACCACCATGGCAGAAGTCAAGTTTTCTCATCGTGATATTCGCAAAATCCTTAAAGAACTAGATACGCAAAAGGCATCAGGACCGGACGGAATACCTGCCATCGTGCTAAAGAACTGCGCCAACGAACTAACACCCGTTTTTTCCAGGCTTTTTTCTCTTTCTTACAGAAAAGGGATTTACCCATCCTCTTGGAAAGTCGCTCGAGTGCAACCTCTTCCAAAAAAAGGCAAGAAAATCACGCCCTCAAACTATCGCCCAATTGCCTTGCTTCCAATAATCTCCAATGTCATGGAACGTGTAGTCAACCAGCAACTACTCAAGTACCTCGAGAGCAACAGAATATTCAGCGATAATCAATACGGCTTTCGCAAAGAGAGATCGACAGGAGATATATTGGTCTATGTCACTCATATATGGAGTAGGGCAATTGAAAACTACGGAGAGTCTCGAGCGATTGCGTTGGATATTTCAAAGGCATTCGACAGAGTTTGGCATGACGGACTGCTCAACAAACTGCCGTCCTTGGGACTGCCCGCCTCTCTCTGCAGCTGGCTGGCCAGTTTCCTTAAGAACCGATCCCTACACGTTGCAGTCGATGGACACATCTCGGACAAATTCAGCATCAACGCGGGCGTGCCTCAGGGCGCAATACTGTCCCCAACTCTGTTCCTCATCTATATTAATGACCTGCTGATCCAAACGAATAATCCTGTTTACAGTTTTGCAGATGACAGTACCCTTGTCTCCCACTTTAGATCAGAAAAACCCTTACCAGCGACTGAGACTCATCACCGCAGACAGGAGCAGATTACAGCAATTAATCAAGACCTGGAGAAAGTTCAAACTTGGGGCGACCGAAATTTGGTCCAGTTCAATGCAAGACCCAAGCAGCAACGTTTACTAAGAGGGCCAATACAGCGGGCCCTGACCTCACTATGGCAGGATCGACCATTCCTTCATCCTCGTCAATCGGGCTGCTGGGTGTCTCGGTCAACAGCAATATGTCATGGCATGACCATGTTGTTAACATCGCAAAATCAGCCTCCCAGAAGCTTGGTGCGCTATTTCGCAACAAAAAACTCTATACACCGCAGCAGTTGCTCTTGCTGTACAAAGCGCAAATAAGACCGTGCTTAGAATATTGCTCACATATCTGGGGTGCCGCACCAAAGCATACCCTAAAGCTGCTGGATTCCATTCAGAAGAGGGCTGTGCGTCTCGTCGGCGATCCGGAGTTGACCCAGAATCTGGATAGTCTGGAACATCGCAGACGTGTGGCCGAGATATCTCTGTTTTACAGATACTTTCACGGCAGATGTTCCCAGGATTTGGCCCGCATAATCCCGCCCCTGGCAACTCCTGTCAGACAGTCCCGACAGACGGCAGGAGCGCACCAGTTCGTCGTACAACTAGAAACACCTAGAACATCGCTTTACCAGAACTCCTTTGTCTGGCGCACTGCATCACTGTGGAACTCACTTAAAGGCATCTGTTTCCCACTAATTACAACCTACAAATATTCAAGAACCGTGTCAATCAACATTTTCGCACACACACCGCTCGTCGAGCGCCATATGATCTCCCTTTAGTGTGTGTGCCACTGCAATAAAAAAAAAATAGATACCTAACCTAAGATAGTATCAATAAACTTTCTTCTATGGATAGTATGTATTTGTGTTTTTTATTGCAAGGCAAATTTATAATGTAATAATCAACTAATAATTATAAGAGTCTATATTATAATCAAGTATAATATATTGGCATTCAAGAAAACAACTACGAATACACCACATATACTATGGCAGGTTTTGATGATATAATTCACTTAAACTTCATAAATGCCATACAAGAAGCTGAAGAGTTAGGTGATAGACCTCCTAGGATCGCCCATCCGTTTAATAATCCTTTTGTGCCTAGATGGAGTTTTGGTGCTTGAATGACACTCCACTACAAATCAATCAATGTTTAACAAACCAAGCCTAGTTGTATAAAGCATTCAATTTAATTTTATACTGCCATAATAATGATGATTTGTCAAGTAATTCCTTGGTAAGTTTTAAGTTGTTTGCACAATTGCGCTTCATTAGTTAATTGACATGTCCTAACTAACATTTTATTTTCAAGGAAGTATCAATTTCCTGGAATAATTGGTTGTGTAGATTGCACACATTGTTATTTATCCACCAAAAAAACATCCAATATTTAGAGCAGAGATATATGTAAACCGTAAGGGATACCATTCTATAAATGTGCAGCTAGTAAGTAAAAAGATCGCATTTTTTTAATGCAGTTCATCAATGCAACACAGTACCCTTGACAATTTTTTTTCCAGACATGTGACTCCAATTTGCACGGTATTTTTTTGGTCATGCAAGGTATTGTTGAAAATTATAAATGTACTTGCTAGATATCCTGGTAGCACCCATGATAGTTGTATATGGAATAATAGTAATGCTTTCCATTATATAACAAATCTTTACAATAATGGACATCAATCATTTGCCTTCCTTGTGAGATGACCCCCTCTTTAAAATACTATTTCATTAGATCTGATACATTCATTTTTGAGACACCCTATATATGTATATATTTTGAGACACCCTTTATACATGTAAAAGATAAATCAAGTCATAAATTGAAGTCGAGTTTTTGCGAGGTTTTTTGGAGGAGATCCGAAAGGTATGGTTCGAGAACGGAAAAATGGAGAGTCAGCAGCCATCGGAGTGTACGGTTTAATTTGGTGAATTGTTTTGCTTCTGTGTTGCAATATGTCATTACAAGTCGGTAAAATGAAACTTATAATATTGTGATTAGCATAATTTGTACCATTATATATTTTATACTCATTGATAGTTCATATTTGATGGTATAACATGTGTATACATTTTCATATTGTTATTAACATAATTTGCATAAATATTTCTACTAATCTCATTGATAATTAATATTTGATGGCCTAACATGTGTATACATTTTCATATTGTTATTACATAATTTGCATAAATATTTCTCCTATTTTCATTGATAATTCATATTCGATGGCATAACGTGTGTATATATTTTGATA
>JAEQML010060736.1:0-26771 GCA_016904865.1 Pissodes strobi | reverse complement strand
CTCAATTAAAGCATTACGCACCTCACTCGGCTGAATGCCTCCGTCCAAACCTTTCAGTACGAATGCATGTGATTTAGTTGCTCTTTCTGCGTATTAATTCGTTTTAAATTATTCCAGTCTTTTGTGTCTTTGCACCAAATCACAATACTGTTTCTCGTATATTTGGGGCGATAATCTTTAAATACTGCTGCTTTCAGTGTCCCTGTCAAGTCATGATGACTCACTAGGTCACCCTACGTTACTATGGGCGGCGGTGGTGTCACATTGGCCTTTAGAGGAGTTTTGGGCTTAGGGATCACTCTCCTTGACTTCGTTCTGGTAGGTTGGCAATCGGCGGAGGTGTCAGAGTCCATGTTCTCTTCAGTGTCATTTAACGGTTGAAACCAGTGTTGCCAACCATAAATCAGAAAAAATCCGTAACAGAGTCCTCAAAATTTCCGTGTTTTTCCGTGTCCCTGAAATGTAGCTTAAAAAAAGGTTACTGTAAACGTAAAATCAATTGTATATCGAAGAGTTAAGCTGTTGGAAGAAAGATGGCACTGAGTTGAAATGTTCAACTAGAAAATAAGTAGAATATGACGTCATACATGCACCACTCCGGATTTTTCATGGAAGTAATTAAGATAAAATAATTCAATAGTTGCTTACCAGCTTACGACGCTTAAAATGAGAAGCAGAGAAAGCCTTCTTATTTAATCTATTTATTCGAAACAAGCATAAAATAATTCTTCTTTTTACAAATAATAAACTTAAGATAACCCAAAGACAATGCCGAATCCGTCTTCACCATTTTTTAACATTGATTTGACTGGCTTAAATAGAGCACAATATATTTTTTTACCACCTATGAAGCCAGCAGACTTCCATTAATGGTACCAGTGATTAAAAAATTTCTTTGTTTTGATTAGATTCATATGTTAAAATTATGGGCGCCGGAAGAACAAATTTCAGGGGGTGGGGGTGGGATGGGGAAAGTCAAGAAAAATAACCTGTAGATAGTTTTTCCTAAATTTTAATGAGTTTGAAATGTATTTTTATACTATGCATTATTTTAATACTTTAGGCAACTGCCCCCTCCTACCGGCGCTCATGGTGAAATTACTCTCGCATTGAGCGTTTGACCCAAAGCCCAAAATTGTCAGTGGTCGCCAATATTTTGAAATTCCGATTTATCATCTTGCATCTTTGAAACTAAAGAGACCAGTTGATTGACACATCTATTTTTAGGATTGAATAATATCTATATGAAATATCGATTAAATTTAAGCGAATTATATTAAAATGGACATATGACACATAAATATAATAACGCCAAATCTTCTGTAAAAAATCCGTGTTTTCATTGCACGGAACCCAATAAAATCCGTGTCCGTGTTCTAGTTTCAAAAATCCGTGAAAACACGGAAGTTTCCGTGTCGTTGGCAACACTGGTTGAAACCTATTTCTCGTGAGGGCTCGTTACACAGGAGACTCCTCGAATCCTGATTGTTTCACCTGTAAAATGTATGCAACTTTCTGCTGATACAGTAATGAGACGAGTAGAAGTAATGAGCAATGATATTTTTTTACAGTTAAGAACTGACTTAGGTAACTGTGTTTTTTTTCATTGCAACTGGATGAATCATTAGATGTGGTTGACACCTCCCAGATGGCCGTGTTCGTCAGGATTGTTTTTAGTGATTTTACGATAAAAGTTGATCCTTTCAAATTTATTCCACTGAAAGGGCATACTACTCAGCAGGAGTTGTTGGCTCATTTCGAAAATATAATTTTTTCTGCGAAAATTGCAATATCGAAAATGGTAGGCTTGACAACCGATGGGGCTTCAGCTATATTGGGTTGTGATAATTTTTCGCAGACATTATGTGGATATTTTCTAAAACTCAACACAATTATGAAGTGGGTAGTAAACTTTGTGAACACGATTAGAGCTCAAGCGTTACAAAGAAGATTATTCAAAACCTTGGCTGGTGAAATTGGCGGCTGTCAATACGGGGAGCTACTTCTTTACTCTGAAGTCCCACGACTGAGTAAAGAACAAGTTCTGAAATGTTACGACGATATTCTATATGCCATGGTTCAATTTTTCAAACAACGTGATGAATCGATTCCGGAACTCGTAAATTCAATCTGGCTTAGAGGTTTTGGTTTTCTTGTGGGCATTGCAGAAAAATTAAATAAACTTAATTTGCAGCTTCAGAGAAGAGACAAAGAACTAACGGAAATGATCAAAAAGCTTGAGTTTTAGGAACAAAACCTAATTAACTGCGATACCAAGCATGTTCTTATTCTTTCCGGACAGATGTCTCAAAATCCATTTTCTTGTTCTTTCCGGAAAGATGTATCAAAATCCATTGGAACACTAGAACAGTAAATATCATGTAGAAATAGTTCCTTACTTGAAGGATAAGTTCTAAAATCGTTTAAGAATCTCCACGAAGTGGCACAATTCATTGTTTCACCCTACATTGAAATTGATATCAAGAGTTTGCAACTTGTGTTACGCAGAACTTTGGCGAAGACATCGCTGCAACATAAATGAAAGTGATTGCCTTTCAGAATACTTCAGCCTTAAAATCGATCGCCTCCAGTACAAAATGTATCTGACCTGTAGTAAATAAAGAAAAATATTCAGTTCTATGTATACATATTTGTTTGAATCTGCTTTCTCCAATATGAAGTTTATTAAGAACAAATACCGCAATCGACTTACAGATGAACATCTAGATAATTGTATTCGAATGGCTGTATCATACTATACTGCAAGCCGTAAAAAAGACTTGACGATGGATCTGGGTCTGAGTGTCAGCCTTCTCATTGCAGATGTATTTTTTTATCTGCACATGTTTTCGTTTAAAATAGTTCTTGACTCTTTTGTTATTTTTATTCACTTATATTAAATGTCATATAACATGCCATTGTGACTCCATAAAGATGTTGTTTATTTGTCAAGCACCTATGATTGATAGGTATGAATGTAGCTATATAGGATGTATCAGTAATATTAGTTATTCTGTTATTAGTTTCTTATTAGTATGTAGTAGTTAATTAGTAAAATAAATACATTATGTCGAATACATCTGTGTATTGTTTCATTTAGGTTGGCATACGTCGCTTACGACAAGGTAGCTAATTTTTTTCTTCCAAAATTATCAAAGTAGCTCAACACGATAGACCAGGTGCATAGAATAACCAGCGCTCTACAAAAAGAACTAGAACGAAAACATTGGGAGCGAAAACTTGATTGGAATTGAGTTGGGATGAAAAATAATCATGGAATTAGGATGACTTAGCGTTTGGTGAAAGCTAGCCTTCTTTTCTTCACTGACATTCCAGCCTTTATTATTCCAATGTTTCTAAAAAAAGTGCTCTTAGTTTAGCTCAAAGGAAAAGTTTCTACGTTATCTGAAGCAAAGAATGATAATACATTATTAAAGAAAACTAGACATGAATGGTTTAAGTTTAAATTATACCGGAGTAAATATCTTGATTTTTTTTATTTAGAATCAATAAAAATATGAAGAATGTCCCATATATCTAGTCATGGGACATACAATCGATACATTAGCATAATCCTTTCAAGTTTCCATTTCAGTGATACCAAACGAAAAAAAAATGCCTATTTTAATTGTAGTCAAGCTAATGATATTTCACGTAAACCCAAGGTTGCGAAAACAATAATTATTATTAGACAATCACCTGTAATGTGCGAAGTGACGTAATTTTGGTAAATGTACTCAATTCTTTACCGCAGCAAATTTACTGTTACATCTTACTTTTAAAATTTTTTAAATTATCTGTGAACGGCGGTAATTTATAAAGAGATCGTTGGCGTGTTTTATTTGATAAGAACCCTTGTACGATTGGAAATTGCTTACTGCAATTGTGTTAGATTAAGAAGTCAAGATTTAGTGGCCGTTACATTGCGTATCTTAGGAGAAAGATATAAACACGGTTAACAAATGCCAAGAGTTTAGGCTAATTGTGATTTATGTTCTTATATTTATGTTTGTTCCACCTTATCATCGAAATGTTACCTGTGAAATACGTAGTTTTTGGAGTTGATGGAAATAGGTGAGGAGCTAACTGGAAAAGTGACGAGAAGCAAGAAAATGAATGTTGAATATCGGAAAAATTAGAGCGGAGATGAATATGAAATTTGCAGACTTTAAAGAAGTGCTTATGACCTCGTTAACCATAGGGAATCTAATCCTGGTTTTGCTATGTTAGTAACGTGGTCATGCCAGGACATATTTCTGTTGACCGATACACCCAGTAGTCCGATTAACGAGGATGAAGCAATGGTCGATCCTGCCATAATGATGTCAGGGCCCGCCATATTGGCTTTCTTGGTAAACGTGGCTGCTTGGGTTTTTGCTGCATTGACGGCAGTTTGGGTTCATGCCAACTCTGTCAAATGCCTTCGAAATATCCAACGCAATCGCTCGATATGCTCTGTAGTTCTCAATTGCCCTAGTCCGTATATGAGTGTCATAGGCCAATATATCTCTTGTCGATCTCTGTTTGCGAAAGCCGTATTGGTTATCGCTAATTATTCTGTTGGTCTCGAGATACTTGAGTAGTTGCTGATTGACTACACGTTCCATGACTTTGGAGATTATTGGAAGCAAGGCAATTGGGCGATAGTTTGAGGGCTTGGTTTTCTTGCACTCTCGAGCGACTTTCCAAGAAGATGGGTAAATCCTTTTGCGATAAGACAGAGAAAAAAGTCTGAAAAAAATTGGTGTCAAAGCTGATTTACTCAGGAACTGAATAGAAAGGTCTAAACCGAGGAGTAAACCGCATCTGAAAATTTGTACACCATATTTCCATTTTTCATAAAATTTCCACGTGACATTTCCATTCTTCCACATTATTTCCACATGAATTCCACACATTTCCACGTATTTCCATATAAATTCCTCATATTTCCATATAATTTCCACATATTTCCATACATTTCCACTTTATTTCCACTTTTTCATTATTTATATGATGATTTACATTAACAAATAATATCTGGTGAAAAGTAAATCCGAGGTTAAAACAAACACATTTGCCAGACAATATTTATTTATAAAAATAGCGTAGAACGCAACATGTATGTAGGTATAACTTATACCTATAAAATAACTATAACATAATATAGCGGGTGTTTGGCTAATGAATCAAACTTCTTTATTTTTCAATTGACCGACCTTTTGAGAATCAAAAAGTTATCGAGTTTTTCCAATTTAGACGTTAAATTAGCTTAATTAGATATTATTATTTATAGGGTAGATAAATAAATGTCAAAACGTAGCACAACTTAGACAAAAGAGGTTTCATTCCTTTGTCATATACATACAGGGTATCCTAGGACTGATGGTAAAAAATTAAATGGTGGATTCTGGAGATAAAGATAAGATTATTTCTCCCTATAAACATATGTCCTAAAGTACAGGGTGTCCCAAATTCGAGCCTCATCATTGGGATCTCGGAAACTAGAAGAGATACGAGGTCGGTTAAATGGAGGCAAAGTTGCGCAATTTGATGCTGATCAAAATGCCACCTCAAAAGTTAAAAAATTCCGAATACTTCCGAAGATATTTAGAAAAAAGCGAATATTCGCGATTTCATTTTTATTTTTTCATGACTCTATTTGAATAGATATAACAAAATAAATTTCACATTCTCATTGCTACTTTTTCTGTTCTACAAGATGGTGTTATCAGATTTTCAAACCGACGTTTCGTCTTTGAGCTGCCATAATCAACTTTGTTTTTTTAAATGCGGCCCTGGATTTTTTATTACGGACTTTAAGAGCTTCTAATGTCCCAAAACCAAATATGTATCACACTTATTCGAAAAATTAATTTTAATGATTTCCTGGTAAAATCTTACCAAAGATATGTTTTCTGTCTCTCTTTAACACATGAGGTCTTATGGAAAATTACATTAATATAAATTTTTCGAATAAGCGCAATACATCGTTGGTTTTGGAACTTTAGATGCTCTTAAAAACCGTAATAAAAAACCCAGGGCCGTATTTAAAAAAACAAAGTTGATGATGGCAGCTCAAAGACGAAACGTCGGTTTAAAAATCTGATAACACCATCTTGTAGAACAGAAAAAGTAGCAATGAGAATATGAAATGTATTTTGTTATATCTATTCAGATGGAGTCATAAAAAAATTAAAATGAAATCGCGAATATTCGGTTTTTTCCAAAAATCTTCGTAAATATTCGGAATTTTTAAACTTTTAAGATGGCATTTTCATCAGCATCAAATTGCACAACTTTGCCTCCGTTTAACCAACCTCGTATCTCTTCTAGTTTCCGAGATTCCAATGATGAGGCTCGAATTTGGGACACCCTGTACATCCCTTCCTATCTACAGCCCTTTAAAATTATCAAAGGAACTCGAACTATCTTGATTTCTCGTTAACAGTAAGTGAAAATTAAACCAAAATGTTTGATTTTAGGTTCTTGAATATGCTCTATTTAATTCTAATTCAAAAAAAATCAAACATTTTGATTTAATTTTCACTTACTGTTAACGAGAATTCAGGATAGTCCGAGTTCCTTTGATAATTTTAAAGGGATGTACTTTAGGACATATGTTTATAGGGAAAAATTATCTTATTTTTATCTCCAGAATCCACCAGATATATCCGATTTATCTGAGAAATCCTTTAAATGTAAATCTTTTTTAATTTGAACTATTTTAGACATATTCAAAATGTCACCAATGCCTCTATTATTCCATTTGTCATTTGTATCATCAGAGATTTCTCAATCCAATACATTTTGTAACAGAGCTTCATCCGGGGTGCCAGCAGTCATATTCGTCTTGATTAATGTCCTCATGCCCTTCGTCCTCCTCGTGTACAGCAGGTAATATTATTTTATTCCAAGAACCCTCTTCTACGTCCATTCCAAGTTTCTTCATTACGCCCAAAACATCTGTCAGTACATTATGTACTGCGTTTGCAATATGTGAATCTTCCAGTTCTTTGACACTTGGGTAATCTATTTCTATTTTTCTTTTTTTCTCATAACGCGGGAAAACAAATTCATGGTTTAATTCGTGGAGAACCGTATTGATCATAGACATTCTGCTTATTCTGTCCAGCATATCTTTTAAGCTAAAATTTACGATAGTTGAATATGTTGATGACATTGATCGAGTTGCCATAAATGTTTTTTTCACACATCTGACTACTGAAAAGCCATGGCAAGAACATTGTGTCATTTAGATCAGGAAGAATGCGGAATGTTCTAACTATTTTAATAAGATTATGAGTATTAATTTTAATGCATATGTAAGAATTTGAAGAAATAAAATTATTTTTCAAATTATATTCCATGTGGTCAAGTATCCATCTTTTCCAAATACGCAAAAAAGAATACCGCGTACCATATTCGATAAATGCGTGTGTGAATATCCAAATCTTGATCGAAATAGGAGGTTAGGGCATAGTTCATAACTGTTAAATAAGCTTGTGTTCCGTCCGAATCTGGAACTAGTTTTAAAATTTCAATCACCTTCTGCGACGACATTCTTTCTGCTGCCCGAAAATTCATCTTATCTTCAGCTTTCAAGTCTGATAATGTTAAAAGATGTTTGTCCTTAGAATGCTCTTTAATAAGGATATGCAAATGAGCAAGTGATGCTAGATATTTTCCAATGGAAAGCAGTATGGACGGTTTTAAAAGCCTGGTTCTAAGTTTTGTGGCTATATGAACGAAATCTTGCACGCAGCAACTGCCATTATCACTGTTGCCCATTTTAAACCACTCCCAGTTAGTGTTGCCCGAGGTGTTGCTTTTATTTTCAGGTGGAGGTAAAATAGAATCAACTCGCATAGCTTTCAAAAGGCGAGTGACTCCATCTGCCGAAAATCCAAGAATATTTATCCCAAACTTCTTTGCTTGCTCTTCCATATATCTCCATCTAGAAATAACATATTTATTTTTTCTTATACTTATATATGTATGTATGTATGTATGTAGGTAGTCACAAATTTAAGAAATCTACTTTCGGAATGATCCATATGCTTCGAATAATTTCCACGTATTTCCACATAATGTCCATTAATTTCCACCTAAATTCCACTAATTTCCACCTAAATTCCACATATTTCCACTAATTTCCACCTAAATTCCACATATTTCCACCTAAATTCCTCATATTTCCACACATTTCCACTTTCATTTCCACTAATTTTCACTTGTTTGTACAGGGTGGCTCGAATTCGTGTCTATGTATGGGGAACTCGAAAACCTTAAGAGATACAGTGTCGGTCAAATTAAGGCAAAATTGCGCATTTAGGTGCCTAACAATATGCCGTTTGGAAAGTTTTAAGAGTCCGAGTATTTCCGGAGATATCCGGAAAAAACAGAAATTTTGAAAATTCGTTTTATTTTTTTCCTAGGCTTAGTTAAAAACGGATTTCAAATTGAATTGCACTTTTGCATTGTCACTTTTTCCGCTCTATCTAATGATGGTATCCAGTTTAAAATCCGACGTTTCGTCTTTAAGGGATCATCATCAACTTTCTTTTTTTAAATACGAACTTTAATTTTTTTTATCGTTTTTCAGATGGTATTGACGTTATTAACATGACTATTTATTTTTTTTTTAATTTTTTTTAAATTTTTATTATTATTTTTTTAATTATATATTTTGCTTTGGCGTAATTTTAAATAATTTAAGGTAGGTACTTTTGAAATTTTTATATTCTATAAAAATATTTTATTTTCTTTTTTGTATTAAGTGGAAAATTGGAGCGTATTAAAAATAAAAAATAGTAAAATAATTTCTTCCAGAATATGACTATGAACTATTACTCAAACAAGTTGCTTACTGCAAAGATAAAATATTCTCAACTTTTAGCCAATTAATAAATTTATTTAATAGATAACATCAACAATTTATAATCATACTACGTGATACTATAGGTACTTTGATGGAAAAACACCTATTGGAATTTATGCTTATTAGATTTGCGAGGTTTCGATTCGCAATCCAATTAGAATTAATAGAACTGCTTTTCCAGATTTTATTTTTTCTTCGTCGAAGGACCAGATGTAATAATAGGCTCAAGTTTGCTTTTACCTATTTAATTTATTACACCAAAATATGAGACTAAAAGTACATCCTAGGACAGGACATTGGACTAGTTCTTTGTATCTATACTAAACAGGAACAATTTACACACTTGTGTGAAAGATAAGTTCTAATTATTGCAAGGAAAATCTTGGCTTTATTGGAGAATTAATCTCGCATGAATTGTGTTCTTAGAACACGAGATATATAATATGGAATTATCTAAGTCGAAAGACTTAAGAACAAGAAATTGGCTATAAGCCGAGGGTAAATAGGAATGGCTAGGGCCGAAATGGTACATATACCGAAAAATTAGCATTAAGCTGGACGTAATTAGAACTATAGAAACGAAATGGTAAATACCGAGAAATTGGCCTTAGCCGAACGTGATTAGCGGGACGAGAACGCAGCGAGTCTCTTGAAGGTAACTGAAAGACTAAATTTTGTTAAGTTAAGGGATGATGTCAAGACGACACAAAAATGAACAACCCGCTTTTTCAGGCATGCGCAGTGAAATGTCATTTTTGGACATTTGACAAGCCGAAATTCCCGATGTTTTGTTTTGTTAGGTTACGTTACAGTTTTGGTTTGTTATCGTTTATGTAGAAAGTCATAGATAAAAGAATGAAAAAGTTATTTTTCGTGTTTGGACACACAACATAGGATATCATAAGACACTTCTGTGTAAAGAACAAACAATACTTCAGTGAAAATACTTGGTTTCCATATAAAAATCTGTTCGTTAGGACAATAATTTCTGTCTCTGGTGTACAGTGATATTTATGTAAACTCTTTGTGGTAAAAAAATAATTAAGACACTCATTAGATACAAAATGAGGAAGAAGTATGTCAGTTTGTTGAAGAAATGAGAAACCGCGAAATCACATCAACTCAGGATAGGACTGCTCAGGACCGCCATAAGAGGAATATTTAGTTGAAGTATTATTTACATTGGACAGAAGATCTTGAGGATGAAGATGTTAATGTTGTTATCAACCACTTGCAGTTGGCAAAGAAGCACATAGATGAAAAAGGATGTAAAACGTCAAGGAAGAGGAAAATGGAAACACAAGAATATTTTCCTTCCTATAAGCGTTCAAAATTGAGTAGAAATATAATTTTAAAAAATATTGTAACCTCTTTTCTAAAAAATATTAAAAAAGAAACACATTTTTAATTTTTTACTTTTCTCTTTCTGTAAAATAGATTTACTTAGCAAATTGTAATATCACCTGTGGGCCCATTGTTATGGTCATCAGAAGCTTAGTATAAGATATTAAAATTTCAATTATTGTCTCAAGATTACTGATTTCTTTATTGCCTTATTGTTTTAATTAAGTCTTAAAATTAGTTAATATTATTGTAAGGAATGTGAGACATTGTGCAAGAGGACCTAGCTCTGTTGGCATGTGTTTTTATTACTAAGTACTAAACTTAAGTTTTTCTGAGCAGTGCCTAACTTCATAAATTAAAATAAACAATATTTGAAATTACTTCTATGTAATTTACTGTTATTTTGATATTTCTTATTTTTATAGGTGCCTCGTCTGCTACCAATCTCAGTATTTTCAGTTCTTATTATTGTTTTACTGGAATAGAATATAGAATCTTTATCATACTTTAAGCTTAACCTGTTTAAATAAAGATTGTTATCTACTAAGATTCTAAAAGTTTTAAGACAGAGCTGGTCAGGAATAAATAAATATATTTAGTAGTTCTTTTGTTTTTCTTTATTTTTATTGACATATTGATTGATTGATATTGTATTTTATAGATTAAAATTAGAAACAATACTAAAAAAAGTACACACTTGGCACTCCTATTTCTAATAATTTCTGATCAATAAATAATTATACTAATTTAATTTCAAAAAATCAATGTGCTGCCTTTTTGTGGTATCTTCTCTTTATTACTCCAGAATATTATAGATAACATTTTAATTGCATTATGATATTTTTTATCTATGTATTATTATATTAATATTATATTTTAAGGATAAGTGAGAAAATCGCACACTTTGTTCGCACTGCAGCTTCTAAATAATAAAGGATGATTTAGCTTCAAAAAATCACTATGTCGATTCATTTATTATTGTTTTATCATGGTGTATACAAAGTTAAGAGAAAACAGTTCACCATCTTCAAGAATTCTATTACTTGGTACATCTGACTCCAACTTCTCAATTACCATTTGCTTCTCTACCGATGACAAAAGCTTACTTCGTAATTCCTTCTCAATATGTCCAACATGTGTCTTTCAAATTGCAATCGCAGCTTTTTTATCATTATACAAATTGCAAACAATTCTTGGGGGACAGACATCTTTCATTCTAATTGTCCCATCAGCTTTCTCTGTGTATTTCTGATACTTGGGTAAGTATCCTAAAAACATGCAATTCATATTATACCTACTTTACAAGAATTAAATTACTTTAAATATTGTACCTGTGGTACCACTTGTTGCAATGGTAAAACACTTTCGTGGGCCTTTCTTTGGTTACATACTTCTGTGCTTAGCATAAGCTGTAATTTTTTCTGATTTTGTCCATGTTTCAAATTCTTCAGGGCTAAGAAAATGCAAAGCCGTAACTTCAATAGTTATAACAGACTGTCTTCAATATGCTGCTTTAGGTCTGCGTAGGTCATTAATTGAGTTCGTTCTTCGCACAAGGGGCACACACTATGTTTGTTTTTTCCTCCACTCCGTTCATCTTGTCATGTTGATTTAATAATTTTAAAGTTTTTGTCACCATAAAGTACAGGGCACTTGTGTGTCAATATTAGATTTGCTTAATTTACTAGATGTTGAAGTTTGCATATTTTCCTTCTGAGAATCTCTAATGAGTGTCTTAATTAATTTTTTTCAACAAAAGTTTACATAAATATCACTGTACACCAGAGATAGAAATTATTGTCCTAAGGAACAGATTTTTATATGAAAACCAAGTATTTTCACTGGATTATTGTTTGTTCTAACGAACAGTTCTTTCTTTACACAGAAGTGTCTTATGATATCCTATGTTGTGTGTCCAAACACGAAAAATAACTTTTTCTACATAAACTAACCAAAGATGTAACGGTAACGTAACCTAACAAAACATCGGGAATTTCGGCTAAATTTGTTGTCAAATCTCCAAAAATTACAGTTCACTGCGCATGCCTGAAAAAGCGGGTTGTTCATTTTTGTGTCGTCTTTGTCTATGATGTCAGCGTCGCGTTCGCTGAGTGCATTAATTAAGTGGGGCAAACGCTGGCTGTGATTGGATGGTTCTAGAAGCCATGTTTGCAAGTGGGTAGTTCTAGACAATCCGTCACTAAATTATTAGAGTGGAAAGGGTAAATATTGATCGATTCGATCGGAAACTGACAAAGGTTTTTATGCGGGTTATATTTTCTTGGAATTTATTTGTGGCTTACTTTGCCGATCTTTCTGTTACGGCGGAACTCTTTGATAGTTTAATTTCTAGGAAAAATGTATCCTGCTCTAGGCATATTTTTATGCCTTTAATTTCAATAGAAGTAGAATAGTATTTTATTTAGCAGTTAAGGACAAATAATATAGTCCGAGAGCAAGTTATAAAATATTGTATCACCTGTTGTGACTCGTTTCACAACAATGCTTATAAATAAAATGCACTAAGCAACTTATTTGAGTAATAGTTCATGGCCATATTCTCGTAAAAAATAATTTTACTATTTTTAATTTTTAATACGGGCTACACTTTTCCACTTAATACAAAAAACAAATAAAATATTTTTATAGAATATGAAAACCAAAGCAAAATATAGAAAATAAAAATAATAAAAAATAATAAAAATAAAAAAAAAATAATAAAATAAAAACACAAGCTCATATTAATAACGCCAATACCATCTGAAAAACGATAAAAAAAATTAAAGTTCGTATTTAAAAAAAGAAAGTTGATGATGATCCCTTGTAGACGAAACGTCGGATTTCAAACTGGATATCATCATTGCATAGAGCATAAAAAGTGGCAATGCAAAAGGGCAATTAGATTTAAAATCCGTTTTTAAATAAGCCCAGGAAAAAATAAAACTATTTTTCAAAATTTCGGTTTTTCCCGGATATCTCCGTAAATTCCTGGTTTTGCAGTGTAAATGGGCAACTTTCGATGTTTAGTAGTATGTATTTATCCAAGAACTATAATTTTGACTTTCTGAAAATATTCAAATACGCTTTTTGGTATAGGGAAGCTCATAATTGAGTGCGGTATATATTTTTAGTATTATTATTCATATTTTAGCAATATTGCTGCACAATTCAAACAAATTTTTCAGCTTTTTGCTACATAAATTCGAACCTTAGTAATGAGACTTTTTATTACAATACGTGTTACACAACAAGCAGTGTTATAAATCAATATGAAGAAACGATAAAGCTATTGGCGCCACCATCACATTGTTGTTTTGTTGAGATAATCACCATGTATGTTCTCCCCAAAGACTAAGTCGGTTCTCGGATAGTTCTATTATAGGTTCAATAAATATCTGCAGGAGCAACTGCATGCCATGACTACTCAGCTAATAAAATATTAGTTATATTGCCCAAATAGTGCCAAACTTTCTACAATATTTGGGTTTTTAGTATTCCCAAAATTCGGCAATTTATAGGAGTCTTGGCATCTTTTCGAGAATTCTCCCAATGTGGGAATATTGCCAATTGGAAATATCGTCGACAACCTATTACTATAATATGTTTATGTGTTGGTGTGGTCCAGGCGTTTTAGATAATATGCGTCTTTATAATGTCGCTAATGCTGCATTTTGTTTACTGGTCAAGCTATTAATGATTTGATTTTGTTACAGCAGCAAATCAGGTTCAATAATATTATATATCTATTAATAAAATATATTATTTACAGGGCCAAAATGCGGATATCAAGAAATAAGACGCCTATGAAAGTAACAGGTAAGTTAAACTGAATTATCGCAAATACACTGCTGGAAAATAGGTTTGGGCGTCATGTGAATTTTTAAGGCGATTTTGAACACTGATATTTTCCAGATAAATCGACGTATTAAGATGCGGGTTGCGCTATAATTTAGGATTTTCATCAAGAATGACATATCATTTCCATACCTGTCGCATAACAGTCATGACGGGGGTTTTGAATCTATCGAGAAGCTAGGAAAACGAAAAATAGTCTCAAATTTGTATACCAAAGTGCTCAATGGACATATTCTAAAAAAACAAATTTGACTGATTTCGGAATATTTTTGGAAATAATTTTTCCAAAATATTTATATTTTTTTAATTAGGGACCTGTAATTCGGTTGAAACATGATACGTAAAGACCGGATTATATGCATTTTGCATATATATGCATTTTTGCATATTTTTGAAGGAGATATGCATATTTTAAGAACTTGCATATCCAATCATGTTTTGGGATTTTCTTACGTTTTATAACCCAAATAGTGTAAAAGTGATTATTATGTCGAAAATACTATGTACTTCATGGATTAAGTCTTATCCAGAACTTGTTTTGGACGGCGATTATGTTCCTTGTAAGCCTTGTTCAAAAGTTATTCCCTGCTCGAAGAAATTCCAAATAGACCAACACATTGAGACGCCGCGCCGCGCCGCGCCGCGCCGTCTCACATTTCTAAAGGGGACAAGATGCATCTGGTTAATCTTAGCAATGTGAGACGGTGTCTCAATGTGTTGGTCTATTTGGAATTTCTTCGAGGAAGTCCGGTCCCATTCAGTCAACGTTGAAGCGGTCTTTTGAGTGGTTTAAAAACGAAAACCATGACTAATCAGAATTTAACGATGATCTGCGTCTAATGTTTTTGGCTGTTAATACTTATCTGAACAAGCTGACCAACCCGCAAGTAAAGGCTTTTCTGCAAACATATTCAAAATGTAATGCTCCAGATGAATGAACATTAAGAAAAAACGTCGCGGTACCGTGCTAGATAAAATAAGGAACGAAATTGGATGTATAATTTTCGTCGACGAAACAACTGATTCGTGTGGTCTTTACATAGTTAATTTAATGATCGGATAACTCACAGAAGAACCTGGAAAGGCTTACCTCATAACTGTAAAAGAACTAGAAAAATTAACGAACTTTTCGGTTACCAGTTTTATTCAAGAAACATTAACACATTTCTTTTTGCCGAATTCAGTTCCTATAGATAAAATTTTTGTCCTGTTGTCCGATGCTGCGCCGTATATAGTAAAGCCAGGACAGAATTTAAAAATATTTTATGAGAATTTAATTCATGTAACTTGCCTAGCTCACGGATTAAATAGGGTTACGGAAATTATTAGAGCTTCCTTCTCGTTGGTCAATGACCTAATAGGAAATGTGACAAAAATATTCATAAAGGCCCCATTAAGAGTACAGTTTTACAAGGTGAATTTGCCCCGAGTACTATTAACACCTGACCTGTCTTGACCAGATGGGGTACCTGGATTCGTGCGGTAATATTTTATGCAGATATTTTCCAAAAATTGAAAGACGGAATTTCTGATGTCTGATGATTCACAGTTCATCCAAAAGTATAAAGAAATATTTCAAAATGTTAAAGTGGAACAACAGTTAATGTATATAAGTGTAACTATGTATTTCGAGCAGGCAGTACTTTGTAGCTAGAAGAATCGTATACACTAGCAATAGAAACACTTGTGCAAAATTGCAAACAAATACGAGGTGAGGTAAGGAAAACAGTAATGGCAAAATAAGAAAGTGTAATAGAGAAAAAAATACAGGTTTTAAGGCAGGTCGTAAACATAATATCAAGGAAAAGTATAAATAATTTGGCTATTTAACCTGCCTTAGTTCCATGAAATGATGTCGATAAGGATGAAATGATAACGGTAGTATATGGTGACGCCACACGGTACACAATTAAAACTTTGCCCTATAACTTCTGTAGATATAGAGGGATAGTTTTCTTTGTGCAAACATGTTCTTAGTGATAGACGCCACAATTTTTTAGTTTAAAACCCTGAAGCACATATAAAACTAGTGCATTTTATAATTTTTCAAATTATTAATATAAGTTTGATATAAATTGATATAAGAAAATTGTATTTATGATTTAATGAAGTATATAGCAACTTTAATTTATTTTTATTCAATACTCAATCCCCTAATTTAGTGAAGATTTAATTTAGACAATCAAAATTTAGTTGTTTTATTACTGCCCATTCATTGCATATTTATGTATTTCTTTGCATATATCCTGCATAAATTACTAAAAGGAATATGCGCATATTCTTACGGTTTTTGGTTGCAAATTATCCTTTAGTGATAAGTAAATTATTTTTTTTAAATTCATATATATTATCATACATACTATCAACTACCTAAGTTTCCATAACGAAATTATATTATACAGGGTGTCAGATAAAAATAACTGATCAAGTGATATATATGCAACGTTTGATTATATGGAAACGAATCCGAATTTCTGCATTTTGAAAATACTGGTAGAGACATTAGAGGAAGCGGTTATTTCAAATTTTGGTTAGATTCATTATTGCTATACTTAGGGAGTGTCCCAATTTCGTTGCAATTGCATAGTATTTCCGTTAGAGAAAATAAAATATTTTAGTTTTCACGAGAATGTGCTACTTGAAGAAACAATATCCAAGCTGTTGCTATTAATATATGTGTAAACAACTCTGTCCATATAGTTTTTAATTTTTCAATAATTAGATAGCTGATATACAAGAGGTGCTTGGAAATGAAATAAATATTAATTTCCTATTTCGAACTGCTTGTCAAAAACAAAGAGAGCTAAGTATGAAAATTCTATTTGTCGCTTCTTAAAATTCTCAAAAATTAGCACAGTGCCAGAAAAACGGCATCCTTCTATCTATGCTAATACATAAGCGTAACCCACGTGAGATGTCATTGCCACTTTTTCCGCTCGATCCAATGATGGTATCCATCAGTTTGGAATCCGACGTTTCTGTTTCAAGGGGTCATCATCAACTTTATTTTTTTTTTAAATACGAACTTTAATTTTTTGTATCGTTTTTCACATGATATTGGCGTTATTAATATGAATATGTGTTTTTTTTTCATAATTTTTTTTTTGAAATTACTTATTTTGCTTTGGCGTAATTTTAAATAGTTTGTTGCTTATGAAATTTTTATATTCTATAAAAATATTTTTATTTGTTTTTTGTGTTAAGTGGAAAATTGGAGTTTTTATTTTTTATTAAAAATAAAAAATAGTAAAATTAAATAAACAGCTTCGTTTATTTTTTATCCCCGAAGCAAAATGAATTAATTAAAAAAAATATATAAAAACAATTTAAAACATATTCATATAATAACGCCAATATCATCTCAAAAACGATAAAAATAAGTTCATATTTAAAACAAGAAAGTTGATGATGACTTCTTGAAGACGAAACGTCAGATTCCAAACTGGATACCACCATTGGCTAGAGCGGAAAAAGTGGCAATGCAAAAACGCAATTCAATTTGAAGTATGTTTTTAAATAAGCTCGGAAAAAAAATAAACGGTTTTTCAATATTATTTTTTTCCGGATATCGCCGAAAATACTCAAAATTTTTAAACTTTCTAAACGGCATATAGTTAGGTACCCAATTGCGCAATTTTGCTCTAACTTGACCGATGCTGTATCTCTTACGGTTTACGAGTTCCCTATACATATACTCGAATTCCAGCCACCCTGTACTTTACATGGTATTGTGCAAATACATGATAAAACTGACTGTGCAGCATCCACATTAACTCCTTTTGATACAATATGTGACTGAGGTTCTTAATAGAGATCCAAGTAGAATACTCAATATTTTCAATGTTGATATACAACCACTCAAATGAGGCTTCAGGAATTCTCATTGAAATTAATTTATCAACTTAAGCATTATTTCATTAACGTTTTAAAGCTAATTTGTTATAATTGCCTCGCCAACTGTTTTTTTTTTAATAGGAGCACAAATTGGGATAACTTTGGTGACCCATTGATAAGTAAAAGTGATAAAAAAAGAATCGTACGAACATTTGGTAACATAGCTCCCGGGATTTTTGAGGCTATGGTGTGAAAAAGAAATTTTAATATGTGTGCCACAGAGTACTTTTATACCTTACCTTTACGTGCAACTTCTAGCTTTAAAAGGCAGCTTTCTAAGTTAAAGATAGAATACGTACAGTCAACAGCAATAAGATAGTCTTTTAGTTAATCACTACTATTGTTTTTTTCAAATTAATTAAAATAAATAGCGATGAACCGTCCAAATGAATCACATTGTTTATGGCCTATACAATTGCAAATTTTCCGGGAAACTAAAACATTGTTGTATACCTCGATTATTACTGTATTTTGCTCAGCATTTTAATCGTAGCCTTAATATGTAAACTTATTCTTAGTATTAAGAACTTATTTTACTATTTGATTTTAGGATAACATTATTATTAATTTTATTTCTCTAACGGAATCTTCCCAGACAGATTCATTTTTAGTTGTCTCTGCATTTACTGTAATGTCATAAAGATAATTTGTGTTTATCAGAAGAGGGTCCTAAACCCGATGACGAATGCTGGGAAGACCGTATCGTAAAACCTTAGGTCTGTACAGTGACCAGTGTCGTAGCAAGTTCCATTTTGTCCCTTAGTTTTCACTGCAAAGCTTACATCCTATTATTCTTTAACCAACCGATACGCTACTGCGTTACTATAGATGACAGCCGTATATAAGGCCAGGTTTTACCCATTCTAACGCTCTCTTTTACATCAACTTCTTGAACGACACATTTACTCCCTTAGTGCTAACTCAACTATCTTCTAAATGTATTTTTGTATATTTATTTTAAAGGGAATAAATAGTTTTAAATACCCAAAAGTAGATGCGTGCAAGAACCCCAGAAGACTCCACCAAAGAACACAACAAGTTTAAACTGCATCCAAACGATTTAGTTATTCTAAAAGATTAGGTTTATTAATTCTTACATTTCCCAAAAAATCGCAGCGTGGCGAAAACCGCATCTCTCTATCAATACTAATAAAGTACACCGAAAAATGAGTGTTGTGGAAGTTCTGTTTTTGTTGTGTTAAAGTGTGTTTTACTAGAAAATTTGGTTAATTGGCTTTGAACTGTTATATGGAATATATGATGATAGTAATTTTTCCTGCAAATTCTAATAAACGCTTTATGCCAAGCTATTTTTACGAAATAGGACCTAAATATCCAACTGTGGGAATTTATGATTCAATAAATTTACACCCGCTTCATTTACACTTGCAGATAGAATTACAATTTCAGTTATATGATGTAAAAGGGATTTATACATTAATAAACAATACACTTCATCCATTACATTGCGTATGGCATCAACGCAACGTAGCCACATGCATAAATTAATTCAGAACCGTCATTCTGTTGACAAGGAGATGCGAGGGGAGTAAAAGCGTCACACGAAGGGTATGGGGATAATTTTGGAGGTGAATCGTGTAGCGGAACGGGGATAGGATTGTGCGGACATAATTGCACAGCCTCCGCATTCTGAATACATGGCGTATTACTCAGTATGTACGGGTGTATAGCAACCCTTTGGTAATGGGGTCTGTATCGGGGTTGATGACCATTAGGGCGATACGATGATCAAGCGAGCTTATTGTTATGAATGGTAACCTTGTGTTGTTCTGATAGTCATGCCATATTATTTGAAATTGTAAAGTATCCTTTCTCGCCGGGAATATTCGGGTAATTATATTTTAAATCATGGCTAAAGTGTATTTCTTGAATCACTAAACTGAAATTTATGTCGTTAAACGTGAAAAATAGGAATAGGAAAGGAAAAATCGGCCACCTCTTGTTTAGATAAATTTCACAATGTACACTGAAAAAAAAATTTATTTGATCCAAATAAAAATGGAGTTTATTCAAGCAAATATTTGTTTGATAATGGCCAAACAAATATTTGTTTGAAAAAAAATTAATATTTATTTGATTTATTTTTACGTTTTTCTTTGTTCGAAATAAATATTTATTGCGATCAAACAATATGATTTTATAATCGTTGTTCACATCAAACAATAAAAACTTTAAAACAAATAAAATTATTTTGATTCAAATACGAGAAATTATTTCGTAGAAATACCCAAAACATTGGTTTAAATACCCGGCCTATTTAAATTAAAACACACAGCTTTTGGAACAAATATAACATATATATGTTCTAAAACCTTTGTGTTTTGATTGAAATCTGAGGTATATTTGTTCCAAAAACTTTGTATTTTAATTTAAATAGGTCGGTAATTTAAACCAATGTTTTGGGCATTTATACGAAATAATTACCAAATTCATGACAGGAACGGTTGCCCACAGTAACTAAAATAAAAATTAAAAAGGGATATCAAAGAAACATTTTTATTCAAAGGTATTAAAACAAAACGAGTATTTCCAAAATATAAATAAAAAATATAATCAGATTATTTTGTCTCTGCTTATCACTGGTTTTGAAAGCTAAATCATTTTTATAATGAAAAAAACTATTATCATAAGCTAAAAACATCTTTTTTCTAAATACTAGATAGGAACATAAACATATTATGGGATAAGTTTGTACTACTTATTAATATTAACGGTAACTCACTAGTTTTTATAAAAAATACTAAAATTCTAAAGTTCATTAAAATGTTATCATATAAAAATAGTAACATTTTACTTAATTTAACTAATAGGACATACAACTACCTCTCCAGATCCAGTGTAATGAGCATTGAACGGAAATGGCACAAGATGTCACCGATTTTATTGTTAGTAACGACATTAAATCGATTTCCATCAGGCTACGTAAAACTTCGATGCCGTCAATATTTTGATCTAAAAATAAAACAACAATAACTAAAACAAAAAATAATAGAAACGAAACAATTGTGACTGTTGTTCATGATGCTATTTGAATAGCCTGTTATATTGTTTAAAAGTATGTCATCCATTTAACAAAAATAATATTTTTTAAATACTATTAGATTTAATCGAAATAAAAAACAATTTGCTTCAAAACTGTACTTCCACGGATCAACCATTTATTTATTCAGATTAAATAAACAGGGCTTTGAAATACCTATCAATTCATATTATATTATGTAGGTACATACAAGAACGAAGAGGACGCCATTGAACTTGTACAACGTAAAAAGCAAAAATACTCAAACAAGATCGTACGCCAAACTACCTAAGCGAACTGTTATACACTATTGTAGGCGTATATCGCGTGAATTCATTTGCATCTCTAGGTAGTAACAGCAGAAAACAATTTTTAATTAGGTACTAGTAAAACTCACGCCATTTTGATTATGAGACAACGCTTCTTATGTAAAAACGATTGATTAGGTACCTAGCTAAGTAATATAATAAAAATGTAACTTACCTTGAAAGGGGGGCACAAATGACCCAAGTCGCACTTAATTAATGTATTTTCTATCGCAAATACTAACAAAATAGCGACATTGAGTGGATAAAATTTCCCAATAGGACGGCAACAGAAATGAAACTGAACTAAGGGCCCGAGACGGGGACTGGGAAGCGTAGAGCGTCGACGCGGCTGCGCAACTGCTACGAATTGTAAGAGAGATATTTGATCAAATATTCACAATCTTTAATTTAAAGCAACCCTTATTTGTTTTAAATAATGGAGAGGTTTCGTATCTGTAAATCTTTAAAGCGAATAAATATGTGTTTAATATGGAAAAAAGTCTTGCTATCACAAGGCAAAGAAATAACCAAGAAAAATCAAACACGCCCAAGTATTTAAATTAAAGAAATTTTATTTAATCTAAATAATTTTTATTTAAAGCAAATAAATAAAAAGCAAAGAAATATTTATTAAGGTTTTTTTCTCACATTTTTATCAGTGTATGTATTGTATTTTCAAACTAAAAGATTTGGTCTATGTGATTAATTATGTGGCGATAGCGACTGAAAATGGATTTCCACTCTGGTTAATTCCTTAAAGCAACCCAGGTTTATTTCCAACTAGCGGCATCCGTTGCCATCCCTGCATCTTTATTTTTTTAAATAGGTTAATACCTGTCAAGAGTTGCTTCTAAAACATCGGCTTTTCTCGTACGTTTCAAGGGACATAATGCTAAAAGTTCTTCAAAGATCTCCAGCTAGTCGTCGCTACCATGCATGAAAATAGCCAACTGAACTGAATCGGTTTTATCCGTGCACGCACAACCTCGTTTTTAAGGTCTTTTCAACATTTAGTACACTGAAAAAAAAATTTATTTGATCCAAATAAAAATGGAGTTTATTCAAGCAAATATTTGTTTGATAATGGCCAAACAAATATTTGTTTGAATAAAAAATAATATTAATTTGATTTATTTTGATGATTTTCTTTGTTCAAAATAAATATTTATTGCGAACAAACAATATGATTTTATAATCGTTGTTCACATCAAACAAAAATAACTTTAAAACAAATAAAATTATTTTGATTCAAATACCAGAAATTATTTCGTACAAATACCCAAAACATTGGTTTAAATACGCGGCCTAATTAAATTAAAACACAAAGCTTTTGGAACAAATATAACATATATTTGTTCGAAAACCTTCGTGTTTTGATTGAAATCTGAGGTATATTTGTTCCAAAAACTTTGTATTTTAATTTAAATAGGTCGGTTATTTAAACCAATGTTTTGGGTATTTGTACGAAATAACTTATCTTATTTGATTCAAATAATTTTTATTGCTCAAACCTGTTGTTGGTGATGACTTAAATAAAACAAAGAAATTTTGGCTATTGCCAATATGTATTGATCTTTCTAAAAGGACTATTTATTGACATTCAGTTAGATGAGTGATCAGAAGTCGGTGTCATTAGCTATAACAAATATGTAGCTTAAAAAAACACTGTTATTATTCTTAAGACGTATTTAGGTTTCACGTTTTGGCTGAAATAAACTATATTATGTCTTAGTTTTCTTTTAATTGCTAAAGAATCCAAATTCCGAACCCTATCTAACCAACCGATTTGTAAATGGTATATCAGAACACTTAACTTTTAATTACCAAATTCATGACAGGAACAGTTGTCCACAGTAAATAAAATAAAAGTTTAAAAGGGATATCCAAGAAACATTTTTATTCAAAGGTATATCAAAAACAAAGAACAAAACAAGTATTCCCAAAATATAAATAAAAAATATAATCAGATTATTTTGTCTCTGTTTATCACAAGTTTTGAAAGCTAAATCATTTTTATAATGAAAAAACTATAAGCTAAAACATCTTTTTTCTAAGTACTAGATAGGAACATCAATATATTATGGGATAAGTTGTACTAATTAATTTTAACGATAACTCACTGGTTTTTATAAAAAAAATACTAAAATTCTAGAGTCCATAAAAATTTTATCACATAAAAATAGTGAAAGGCAGTAAGATTTTACTTAATTAAACTAATAGGACATACAACTACCTCTCCAGATCCAGTATAATGGGCATTGAATGGAAATGGCACAAGATTGTCACCGTAACGACATTAAATCGATGTCCATCAGGCTACGTAAAACTTTGATGCCGTCAATATTTTGATCTAAAAATAAAACAACAATAACTAAAACAAAAAATAATAGAAACAAAACAGTTGTGACTGTTGTTCATGATGCTATTTGAGTAGCCTTCTACACTGTTTAAAAGTATATCTTATCCATTTAACTAAAAATAATAATTTTTTTTTTAAATACTATTAGATTTAATCGAAATAAAAAAACAATTTGCTTCAAAACTATCCTTCCATGGATCAACCATTTATTTATTTAGATGGAATAAATAGAGCTTTGAAATACCTATCAATTCATATTATATTATGTAGGTACAAGGACGAAAAGGACGCCATTGAACTTGTACAACGTAAAAAGCAAAAATACTCAATCAAGATCGTACGCTAATAAGCGTACTGTTATACACTAATTGTAGGCGTATATCGCGTGAATTCATCTGCATTTCTAGGTAGTCACAGCAGAAAACAATTTTTAATTACTAGTAAAACACACGCCATTTTGATTATGAGAGAACGCTTCTTATTTACAAACCATTATTATGTACCAAGCTAAGCAATATAATAAAAACGTAACTTACCTTGAAATGAGGGCACAAATGACCCAAGTCCCACTTAATTAATGTATTTTCCATCACAAATATTAAAAAATATAGCGACCTTGGGCGGATACGCTCTATAAAATGTTCCTATATAGGACTGCAGCAGAAATGAAACTGAACTGAAGACACGCGAAGGGGGCTGGAGGAGCGTAGAGCGTCGACGCGGGTGCGCAACTGCTACGAGTTGTACGAAACTCGGATGAAATAATAATATTTGGTCCAATATTCACAATCTTTAATTTAAAGCAACCCTTATTTGTTTTAAATAACGAAGAGGTTTCGTATCTTTAAAGCTTTAAAGCGAATAAATATTTGTTTAATATGGAAAAAAGTCTTGCTATCACAAGGCAAAGAAATATCCAAAAAAAGTCAAACACGCCCAGTTATTTAAATTAAAGAAATTTTGTTTAATCTAAATAATTTTTATTTAAAGCAAATAAATAAAAAGCAAAGAAATATTTATTAAGGTTTTTTTGCCACATTTTTATCAGTGTACCAGCTCCTTGACCACTTGAGTAATAGTCATGATATTCAAAATGTTAATTTTAAATTTCTAAGTTTTATTTGGGCACACACATTCAACTGCTAACACAAGACTTCAGAAAATGGTCTGGGTAACCTAAACTGCCGAAATACATTAATTCGAACAGACTAAGTTCAAGGAGAGCTCAAATACATATTAAATCATACCAGTTTCTAGAAAAACACAGATGCTGCAGATGTAAAATATTCAAAACAGATAACGTAATTTCTGAGCGATTATTAGAAGGTTAGCTTTCCTTTTTGTTCCACAAATGTGGTGGGTTGCACTATATTTTATTAATTTATACATATTTTTTAATATCTCTGTGTTGGAGAACTAAACTTAGCAACCGGCTGGCCATCGGATGACTTGGCTAACTTGTAATTTTCTTATTTTATTATTTGTTTCTGTTCAAATCGGAAACGACACTGAATCTTTAATATCGAAATTCCACACCTTGGCTGATTATGCAGTACTTCACATCTCCAGGAATTCTTAAATCAATCAATGTGCGAAGGCATCAGCCTAGTCTATTCTATCGGTGACACCCAGTATAAATAACCTAAAACATCTCAAATTTGCAATCATGTTAGCAATACTCAATTTCAGTCGTTATTTGATACCCTCAATTGCATATCGGAATGATCATTAGCCATGCTGTATAAAAATCAATAAAAGATTTAAACTAATTATCCTTTGTGGGTGCCGAAGACCTCATTTTAAGTGCTGCAAGTATACTTAATGGAAAGGATCGTTATTACCCATTCCATTTGGCCTAGCCGATGTTCCATATGCTTCTAATAAGTTGTTCCCAGTCTACAAGAATATAGGATATATTTTTTTTTGATAAAACTACTTTTTTCTTTTGTGTATGTATGTCGTATAATTCACCTGTAGCCTTTTCTCAAACACAGACACTTCCTTATCCTTTGTCACCCTGTCTAACCTAAAGTAGCTCTAAACGACAATAAGTAGGAGTTTTTTTAAAAGAAGATTTGACAACATAAAGACATATTCACCTCGGTTTTTATATGGTATTTTGTGATTCTTGCAAACCATCTACACCATCCAATAAAGAATTACACTTAAAACCATGGTACATAAACATCAATAACTATTTTTGTTCATAATTCGTCAAAGAGAAACGAGACATTTTACTGCTGCTCCATTTTCTGCTTCAAGAAAAACGTTTTATTTACATATTTTGTGGATTTTATCGTCGGGTTGCCTTGCACGCGAGGTAAAAATCCATTAGAGAAACGAATGAATCACCCGATTTTCAAAAGAGCCAAAAAATGCGGAATTTAAAAGTAGATTAAAAAGGTGTGATTTATTTTTTAATGGGCAAGGCAAGTTATGGGAGGAAAAACATGCCTATAACGTATAACTCTATCGCCATCTCATATTTTGAAGATGATAGACAGCCACATCTTACTTCCACAGGAAAAATTATTTCTGTATTTGCAGTGATTGCATTGTTACTCTTTTGAGTGTAGGGTGTTTCGCAAAATTTTTGCGCTATACTTTTAAAATATCTTCGAAATCAGTCACTATAAGTTTGTCACGTGTCTTGGCTCTAAAGTCATTATCAATTTGTTAACAACTTTGTCCTTTTGTAATTTCTCTTTTTGATTTTAAATATGTAAAATATATTCATGTAAGCATTTTAAAAGCATGATATATTGCAGGAAGTTAAGGTTACTTCATGCATATAGTTGAGTATTTTTGGCCTATCAATACCATATCAAAAAGAAAATGAAATCTTTACATTTCTCGGCCTGTTCGTCTGTGAATCTAAGTCATATTTTTATGAGAAGAGCCATTACGTTAGGATTAAGCACACACAGTCCTTGCAATTTTTTTTAGACGATTAGCTTAATGTAGCTGTTATCTGTATTATTTTCGACCACCAAATTAAAGATGCGTATATAAGAGGATAACAACACGCTGGTCTACAACTAGTGGTCATCTGTGGTTTGAGATCTAACGTTTAATCATCTCGGTTTTTAAGCACTGTTGGGGGGGGGGGGG
>MU192881.1:10421-26771 GCA_016904865.1 Pissodes strobi | reverse complement strand
CAGAAGCAAAGAATAAAAATTCGGAAAAAAACATATTTCGGTACAAAATCTGTTTTATAGATATTAGTTGAAATCCATCCATGCCATGTTTTCGCATAAAATGCAAGTGTTCAAATATCAATTATAAATTTTTATGTAACTTTTAAAACACATAATGTAGGATTAAACAGAAATTATACGATGAAGACTGATTCGATGTTTAATAACAGTATAAGCCAGATTGACCTCACTTTGCGCGAAAGTAGTAGAGAAGGCGGGGTCCTGACTCAAAAGTGAATTAGAATCACCTATCAATTCAACGGCCTGTGTCCCCTTCAATTTTGGGGCGTCCTTGCGACTATAACCGAAACTGGAGCCCCAAGAGTCCCTTGTGCAATTAGACACGTTTATTACCAACAGAGCCTGCGCTTCCCAATAAGCCCCCCAATTTGGGCCGTCTTATTCAGTTCCATGCCGTTTTACTCTTGAACATCACGTGACCTACTCCATCTACCCTATATCTAATGTGACGTCATCATCATGCCAAAGGGGCCTAACCACTCCTAAGAGTAGTTTTAGGGGTGTGTTTTTACGGGGGTAGTTTTTGTTAGCGAAAAATTAATTAAAGACCTTTTGTCTTAATGCCCTTTTGGCGCACTTGCCGTCGTTGTCGGCGACTCTGTGAATAAAATCCAAATTAAATGAGCAAAAGTTTTTTTTGTTGCAGCCGCGGCGGGCGGCAGGAATCGAACCTGCAACTATTAGAACAAAGAGCCGGCCTACCACCGGACCACCAGAGCTCTGATTCGATTTAATTTGAAGAATCGCCTAACGTCATCAGCGTGTGTGCGCAAGCGCGCGCAACTTTGAAGGCCCGCCTAGCCTTATGAGACGCATGCGTATTCATCGAGAATGACTTAGGTGATATAAATATTTAAGTATTTATTTATTTAGGGAATAAGAAAAATAAATTCAGCTAATAATTATATTAAGTTTAATTGAATTTAAATTTATATTACTAGGAATGTACAATAAGAAAAACTTTAATGATAGCCCTTTTTAATGATATCATTTAAATGTGTTTTCAATTTTACATGACAGTTACTATGAGAAAGAGCACAATTTTTCGATAGCCACAAACCGCCTCGAAAATGTATAGTCTGGTAACACAAATAGCACTTGGTAAATTCAACGTGATGGTACGGCTTTTTCTGCTTTTTGTAGGTGACCCGAACACTATCCTAAAAAAAGAAAATTTAGAATTCATATTTTGTATAGGTATACCAAATTAATATAACCTGGTGTTATTACAAATCTATATCCTGTTTCTTACATATTAGCAACATCCGTCCTGCTTTTTGATCGTATTATGCCTCTGTAGAAAGGTGAGCAATAAAGCTCAATCGAATGGTAGTTAGTGACATCTCTTTCCGTATGCTTTTCCATATTTCAAACAAGATTTGCGATGTGGGCAACAGTAAGTATCACAGGAAACTTGGATGCATTTCCACGGGTGTGTGTGTCCGTCACAAAGCATGGTGAAATAAAATCGTGTCTTTAGATAAAAACTTGTTGTGTTAGCTGCTGATGATAGCATATCAGTATTTATTTCTGGTCCCTTTGTAGAAGAAATTCTTCTAAAGTGTTTATTACTAAGATATTTAAAACGATATAAATCGTTAAATATGTGATGCCACTTCTGCTGCAGATTACTTAAAAGAAAAGAAGAATTTATTTAATTAGTAATAAAAAAGAAAAGAATCATTTATCATTATAACCCCCAGGGTAGCATATAGTATCAGTATAGATGTAATTTACAATTCTTTTTTCATCATAAGGGCTAAGTGCCGTTTTAGTTTGCTGAATGGTATAAACATTATGATTTTCTGATCGTATAGAATTTTGTGAAACGTCCAAACTGGTATTATTAAAAAGGCAATTATAGTAATCATCAAATGAGATAAATTTTACTGCCGACGATTGAATTCCCTTAGCCTTTTTTGTTATACCAAAATTTGAAATCATATTTTCCATACAAAATTTTCTAAAATCCAATTGTTTGATTTCTTTAATTTTGTGAGCTCAATCCTTCAGACTTTTATACAAATTAAATGAATAAATTTTTGAAGGTAAGTTAATAAATTCAGTCATAATTTGACCATTATTCTCATCCTTCATTAACCCTATTACTTTTTTGTTTCGTTGACGAATATTGAAAATATTGTTTTCCTCTCGAATGTGATCGTATATATTCTTAACCTGAAAATGATAAATTAAACTCTCTGTGTCTGTATATAACAATTTAGAATTAGAACCAAACTTATTCTTAATGTAATTATAATGAAAATCGTATAAGAATAATTTTGAAATATCCAATATTGCCATTCCCACATAAATGAAGACAACACGGGAACAACCCGCTTTGTCCATTTAGACCAAAGTTGAGAAAATGCCTTTTTAGTGTTAGAATCTAATTTGTAAAACCCGATTTTTTGAAATATTTATTTTTCTATGAAGCCTAATTGAAATATAGGTTTAAACAACAGTTCTATAGTAATTAAAATATTGGCTATATCTAGTGTTTTGAAGTTTTGGAATAAGTAAAAACAAATTAAAGAAAAAACAGGGGAAAACGAGTGATGTCCATAAAGAAATTGCTTAGAAACATTAAAATAAGTCACCATGCTCTATAAACTTTTTATTCAAAAATAAGAACACACAAAATATTTAAAATATTCCTTCTACTCAAGCGCCAAATCTTCAAAAACCTGGCCTTCCTGAATGTCCATAATGCTTGAATTTTTGAAGTGAAAACTTCTTTAGGCGCGTTTTGCGTATTGAATTCGGTAAAACCGTCACGCGTCATGCGTCACGCGTCACGCTCGGATGTGTATGGCATGTTCCCGTATAGGTAGAGGGCTGAAATTTCAGGGGATGTAGCCGGGGTAAAAAGAAGATCCTGGACGAAAACGGGACACCGTACCCCGTACCCGCATACCCCCCCCCCCTCCACCGTTTGGCTTGCTGTAAATTTTTATAACGAATAACATAGTTTTTCTTGTCATATAGAGTAGTTTAAAGCTTAGGTTGATCAGATGGTGAAGTAGGCGGCACTAAATGTTCAGGACAAATTGGCAACTATTTGTGATGATCAAATAAATATTTGAGGTAATGAAGATCTACTTCTAAAATGTATCCATATTCACTATCTTCTGAAGTATTAAATATATTTGTTTCGTTATAAATTTCTTCGTCACGTATCCATTGAAATTCTCCTGTAGGGAGAGGAAAGCTCATTGCAGCTCCATACAAATTGTTAACATCCAAATACATGAGATATGAAGACGGTTCCTTAGCCTGCAACGTCTGCAAGTAGCAAGTCATCAGTTTTTAAGTAAAGTGCGGCATACCCTTTAAGTTTTTAAGTAAAGTGCAGCATACCCAACATTAAATTTATTCCACACATTACATGCATGATTGTAATCGTCATTAGATGTATTAAAATTATGTATTTTGCTATAAAACTTTTTTTTTGGTAGTAAACTGGTATTCTGCAACTTTTGCCACGAGTCAATAAACGCATAGGGAAAAATGCCTTTTTTTCGTTACCAACTTAAATTGAGAGTCATCTGTAAAATATGCTCTTGTAATTAATTTTTCATTATGATTTAAATTTGATGATAATTTGTCCAGACTACTTGCCATAAATCCGTAGAAATCCAAGAAACTAATAGTAATTTTTGAATTTTCAATATGTTTGCTAAATAAAATGTATTTTCTTGTTAAGTGGCAATAAATTAATCGATTCCCTAATTTCAGCGGAGAGGGTTTAAATTATGAAATGGCCATCGTACCCAGGAAGATTATGAAATAAAACTCCAATTGTAATTTTTTTCTTAAAGTTTAAACTACAAGAGTTGTGACTTCAAATTTTGGAATATCCTTTAATGCTATTGGAAATTGAATACCTTTAAATTTTAAGACTTGGTTGAAATGGTGGTATGATGAAGTACGTGCAACATTTTTAGCCTGGATAGAGCGCAGCAACGACAGAGCAAAGAAAGCAATAAATGTCATCGTTTTTGATATTAATAACACTTTTTGTTTTCCGAATAAGCGCAGGTAAGCCAACATAGGTTGAAAAACCTCCCTTGATAGGATTATACGTATTAAAATTAACTTTTAAATTGCGAAATTTCAAATAAAGCCCAACCGCTGCTGTCACGCTTTTCCATCTTTTTTAAAATTGTATCCATTACATGCATTCTATACCATTCAGCTTAGTCTGTTGTGTGATTAATAATAGTATTTTTGTTGAAAAATATATCACTGATTCGTCCATACTCTGAGGTTTTATAAATAAGCCTGTAAATGTGGCATTTGCTTTAATTAAACTGTTTTTCAATATTAAAATAATTTTTCTATTATATTTAACGTAAAAGATATATTCTTCTTTTAATATAAGTAACCTACTCACAGCTTCAGACGATAAGTGGTCTAAACTTTGGCTTTGTGTGCTCATCTTGGCTGTAGTTGCGATGTAAAATATCTTAAATCCAAAATTCTACGAAACTACAACAACAAAAAAAACTAGTTTAAAATCAAATACTTCATTGGTGGAGTAGTCTGTCGCACCAGCACTGCCTCAAGCGGAGCCGTCACAAGTCAACCCGCAGCAACGCAGAATTTGACTGCTAAAATTTTTTGTTAAATTAGTTTTATTATGTATTCCTATTTCATTAAAAATAAATAAATTCACTTTAGGACTAGTAGATTAGTCTAAATCTATATAGATTACAAAATAAACTGATAATTTACATGTAAATTTAAATTCCCCAAACGAGTAACCATCGAAGCTATGTATGGTACATTAACAGCACAGACACACAAATTTTCCAAGGAAGGTAAAAGGAATGGCTATTGTTTATGCACGCACGCACACATTTCTGGTGCGAAAAACTAACCACGGTGATATGGGGGCGCTAGACCAGTAACCATCGAGGATGTGTATGGCATTAACAGTACAAATGAAAAATTACTGTTATTAAGGCACACACACCTTTCTGACGCGAAAACTAAAAAGCACTGTATATTACTATGTAGCACAAGAGAAACTCACTTGGTAGGACGTCGCACAATGGGTCGAAGTATAGGAAAGTAGGGACAATGACTTATTTCAAAATGAATACTTATATTTTATTGCTTTTTTGTACGATTTATATTGTGAACTAATTAAAATCATTAATTAAATGTCACCCTGTCGCAAGTTTGAACTTGAAGAATGTTATATAAACATTCACTGTTAATTATAAACAATTTGAGCAGTCGACGGGAGCGGCTTTAATCCTTAATGATGCAGCCATCAGCATTTTGTAACATATAAATACGCAGGCAAACGCCGAGTTAATCAGACTTTCGGGTCTCTCAAACCGCTCAATTTAGTCGCTGGGCAGTACACAGGTACGTCCACTTCTAGTTGTTCTATCCCACAACCCCCATAACTGAGAACACTTATACACAGGTATAAGGTTGTCAGGTCCTTACCTAACCTGGGTGAACGTATGCATAGGTATACGGCATTCGGGGGCTACTAAAAAGTATAGAGAGAGTCGAATTTATGAAGTATCAGAGCTTCTAGTGAAGGGAAAGTTTTTGGGAAGTTTCAAAAAGTAGTGAAAGTGCCTTAGCAATTTGTGATAACCTAAAAAGACTTACCTTATAAATATCAGAACAAATACCTAAATAAAAGACAACCCGCTCACATAAACTTTATTAATAAAATAGTGACGTCGCTTGCTAGACAAACTTTGAACTAAGCCTCCCTCGAGAAGACATGCATTTCATTTTAATTGGGTATAGTGTAAACTCTTAATTCATCTATAATCTTAAACACGCCTTTATTAGTATACAAGCTAATCGTTGTTAAGTTTGTTTGTAAATAAACTTGTTATTGTTTTTATCGATGTGTCTCCTTTATTATCTCTTCTCAACTTGACGTAGTGCGTTCCCCTAAATCTGAGTTATTCTCCTACACGCTAAGTAAGGCATGTCGTCACAGATAAAAAATATAAATCGTGACAATATAAATACAACAAAAATCTAAATTAGTACGGCCTTATGTACCAGATAGTTTCAAAATATACAGGGTATCTCACTAAAAGAGCTATTCTATAGAGTGTTTGAAAAATGCACGGCCAAATTTCAGAGGGTGGGGTCCTTGGAAATTATGAAAAAAAGTTTCTATAAACTTTGGTCCGAAAATGCATACTTTCTAAGTTACATTTTACATTTTAAAAAATATAGGGTTTTTGGTAATTATCTTATATACCCTGTTGTCGATTTTCTTGAAATTTGTCAGTGGTATTTCTAGTAATAAGGGCCTAATTTAGGCCTTACTTAAATAAAATTATTAAGTCCAGTGGCGTCTCAGGGGACACCTTATCCATAATAATTGTGAATGACTTTTTTGCAACTTTTATATTTTTTCAAATTACGCAAATAAAAATATAAATTGTTTAATTGTGCCCTGTGCAATGTGCATGCATTGCATAAATTGACGGTTTTTCACATTAAAAACCTTCTAATTTTTTTGCAGTGGCACTTTGGGGCAACTAATTTTTTTGTGATGTATGCCAGTAAAGTTGGATCTTTACATGGCACGTAATATCTCAACTTACATCTCGTTACATTTTCTTGCAAGTCAAAAAAAATATTATATTTTTAAGTCTTGTGACATAATTAAAAACAAATGGGTTCCTAACCTCTGGTGTAACTTTTTCTTTTAATTTAACAATCCAGTACTATAGCCCAAGAACGCTTCTTTAGGTATATATAACAAATAAATATCTTTTACATTCATTTTAAAATTACAATCAAATGCAAGCGGCTTTTTCTACCGATTTGAATGATTTTTCAGTTGAGTTTAAATGATGGTCATGTGCTTAATAAGTAAATACCAAACAAACATACTGTATATGTTTTACAACACTCCAATATGTCTTTAACATAAAAATGTAAAAAGAAGTTTAAATTTTGCACTTTTCAAAAACAGCCAATGTCCCTCATTTCCTTTGGTTCGATCTATTGTGCGTCGGCTTGAATCTTCTGTTGATAGCTCGTAGTTTGCAATTTATAATACTCTTTGTAAAAAATCAATTACGTTGTGACAGCGCGAAATTGAATACTACTCAATCTCTTAAAATTGCATAAAAAATCGGATAACATAATCACTGTAAAAATATGGATATCCCTTGACCTCAAAGCATGCTGTTAAAATAAAGTCAGCAGAAATGCATATCTTGCAAAAACCACACCGTGTGCAAAGGAGTTCTTGTAAAGCGATGTTCTAGGTGATAAATATGTTTCTTTAATGTTTTGGGGTACTGATTTTTTTCGTTCAAATCGTGTATGTATAGTTTGGTAATACAGTGCACAATTCAGTGCAAATCTTTCGTGGAACATTAAAACCACACAACAACAACAACTATCAACAAAAATGGCAACCTGTCCCACTACCATGGTTGTTTATACCGAGGACAATAAATTTTCCAATTAAATCTGCCTTTGTGGTAATGAAGGTGCTCATTCAGTAAGTACAGTGACGGAAATAAAATTTCGTACACTGAGGTTAACATTTCATGTAATTTTTGAATATTTTGGTAAACTGGGCTTTTTACCTTTATCTCACCTTTATACCTTGCGTTCCTTACTTCAGTAATAACAGAAAATAGGTTATAATATAAAATTATTTATTCGAAGAAAGTATTCCTATACAAATGGTAGTTGAGGGAGTTGAAAAACTAAAAAACACTATACAAGACCTCAAAACTAAATGAAAATACAGGATCATTGGATAGAAGAGCTGGAAGTGGTAGAAGAAAATTTTCAAAGAAAAACAGGATAATGATATACAATAAGATACGACTTCAAAATTAATTATAAAACATATTATTCAAATAATAAAAAACATTGGTTTAATATTTTAAAAAGAATCAATTTTTTTTACCAATAGGTTTAAACGGCTAAGCATTGATGCCACCAGCATTTGGGCGTGATGAACATTGTAATTATCCCAGGTTTCTTCAATTTTATTCCACAAATCATGACTATTTCTGGATGGAAATCATTATTTCTGTTGATTTCTTTCACGATATATCCCCAAACGTTTTCAATTGGATTGATATCAATTCTTCTTGAGGCCCAAGGTATCAATGAAATGTTATTTTCCCGTATCTAGTCCAAAACACTTCTTGCTGTATGGACGAGGCAGTCATAATGCTGGTATAATTCTTGTTGAAATATATTGTTTACCGATGGCAACATAACATTTTGAAGAATGTGTATAAAAGTTTGAGTATTAAATCTTCCTCGAATATGGTGACATATTCCTAGCCCTCTGGAAATCATATACCCCCATACATTAACAGAAAATCATCCACTTGTTTTAACATGTTGGCTATATCTTTCTTCATACCGTGTATTTGGCGGCCTGTATACTCTAATCTGCCATAGTCCAAAAGTCCATACCTTGCGGTAAATATTCCATCACAAACCCTATTATTTACCCTTTATTCATATCAGTCAAAAATGGCGTTTTAGCAGCTACCCTATTTCTCAGTTCCGAATTTTTCTTTATACGATTTCTTACCGTTCTTACTGTCCCAAGAAAATTAGTTTAGTTATGTGCTTCTGCTGCTGTCTGAAATTGATTGTTTCGCAAATAATCTATTAGATCATTATTTTGATTTTCGTTTGAATTTTTTTTTCTGCCACTTCCAGCCCTTCTATCCAATGATCCATTTAATTATGAGGCTTTGTATAGTGCTTCTAGGTTTCCCAACTTGCTCAGTTATTCTTCGTAGAGAAACACCTTCTTCGAATAAAGCAATTAATCTCGCCTTCTCGAGTTGATTCATGTTCACAAACTTTGTGAATATGAAATAATATAATTTTCAAATCTGATGACACCGATAACAATTTGTCAAAAAGTGAAGTGTATTTCCAGGTGATCTAGGTATACAAAAGCAAACATCACATTGGGAAAAAATAAGTGTACGAAATTTTATTTCCGTCACTGTACATACAATATATTTTTATTGTGTTGGTGTAATCAATGAATACTATAGAGGGGTTACCTGTATTGCAAATAGTGTAGTAATATTTTAACCGATTTTTTCTATCACTTTCTTGTAACGAACACAAGCTTTTAAGAGTTAAAAAGTGAGCTTTCAATTCATACGCGTATCCCTATAATAATAATTTTGTAGTATTTTAACTTCACAGACTTTTTTCTATTACTTTTGGTAACCTGAGCTTTTAGGGGTAAAAAAGTGGTGCTCCAAATTTAAATTAATAAGAGAGTTGCTAAGTAGATAGGCTCTGAGACTTGAGCAGCATGTAAAAGTGAGCGATTTTTACATGTGCTTCATTTTTCTATTTTGTACTGTACGTAACTGAATAAATATGATCTATTAGATAGAAATAAATAACAGCTGGTTAGGTACAGGCTAAGCTCACGCTTTCAGGCTTGCCTGAAAGCTAAAACCTGATACATCTTAACGTTTAATTATTTTCTTATTAGAGATATTTTATTGCAATTATTTTCGTTGTCAGATATGGAGTAAAGAAAATATGGGTGAGGGATAATAGTAAAATTTTCATTCAGTTAACTTACTGGCCCAGAGTCATAACACTCAAAAGAAAATTTGGCAACCTACCAGTACGTTATATGCGGACAAAACTTGAAAGTAATGAAGAACTCAAATTACTAGAAAAGGTGGTCAGGCGATACAAGTTTATCTTGTTGGATGAAGAGGAAGATGCTAAGAAGGCAAAAGCAGCAGTACCATCCGGATCAGGCGGGGTAAAAAGAAAACAGCGTATTGTAGAGGAGTTGTTTTCGAGCGAGGAAGAAGAAAAGCAGGCTGCTGTGGACGAAAGCAGCAGCACCCAAAATTTGATGTACTTTTTTTAATAAATAAAAATACTAAGTTATACTATTTAGGGCTTTTTTATATATTCATAATTTTTTTTTTTTAAATAGGTATACCAATGATAAAAATTGAATGCGTTTTCTAGAGCACATTTTAAATTATTGTTAATGTGTCTATTACAATGATATGACTTAAAAATAGTTTTTAAATGATTTCCAGTTGGATAACAACTGTTCTCATCTTCTTCCAAGTTAATGATGACATTTGAACCCTTCAGATACTTTTCCAACCAGTAATTTTTTTGCCTACCCCTTACAAGCACAACCATTTGCATTTAACCAATATAACGTGGTTAAACATACTGGTATTTCTTCAACAATCATGTCGCAATTTATTCCACCAGTTGTGACCCATGTCAAACAATCTATGCGACTTGTATACTCAACATGCTTTTGAATCTTAAAGTTACATGCTCTAAGGTCTATTGGCATGTACACAAATTTGTGAATATATTCACTGGTCAGTGTATTCAGAATAACAATTTCTTTACATTGAAGCGGTAAAGTATTTTTAAAATGGAACCTTGAATAGCGACAACTAACATTTCTTTTGTTGATATTGTTCACAGCAGCTAGCGCTCTTAACTAGACTAGTAACTGCATGGTGGTATTGGTAGTAGTAATGGTTGTAGCTAGTGGTGGTGGTGGTGGTGGCAATTGTAACGTTGTTAGATATTAGGGGTACCATTAAACTTATGTTTTTACAATACTAGTCAGAGGAATGTATTTAAATTTCTTATCATGTAAAATTCACAAAGCACAAGTATCAGCTGGAATATTTTCATTGGTTTCAAATTCTAAGCGTATGTCCACTGTACCACTTTTCAGCGTGTCAACTTGATAGCAACAATCCACCACCACTAAGGGTGACTGTGTCAAAAAATGCTCCAACGTTAGATACTTTTGTGCAATATTTTTATAATAGTACGCCTGTTGGAATCGGGCATATATTTCGTAGAGTATTGCATATTGCTTATGATACGGATAAACTGCAGATATCAGGTATGCCTTAAAATTGGTTAAGTTGCAGTGATCATATCTGCTGGCATCTGTTTTCAACTGGTTTTTGGAATCCAAAAATTAAAAAACGCGGCGTCTCCAACTGATTTACAGCCTTCACATTCCAAGTGTGTTGCATAGTTCGTCGTAACAGGGGATACTCGTGACGTTCCCAACTTTGAAAGCAATTTTCTTTTTTTTTATGGCAGTGGCACACACACTAAAGGACGATCCTATGGCGCTCGACGAGAGGTGTGTGTGTGCAGAGATGTTGATTGACACGGTTCTTGAATAGGTAGTTGTAGGTTGTAATTAGGGGAAAAGAGATGTCCTGGGAGTGAGTTCCACAGCGATGCAGTGCGTCAGACAAAGAAGTTCTTGTAAAGCGATGTTCTAGGTGTTGCACGACAAACTGGTGCGCTCTTCCCGAATGTCGTGACTGTTTGACAGGCGCTGCCAGGGGGGGATGAGGCGGGCCAAATTCTGGGAGCATCTGCCGTGAAAGTATCTGTAATACAGGGACATCTCGGCCACGAGTCTGCGGTGTTACAGACTATCCAGATTCCGGGTCAACTCCGGGTCGCCGACGAGATGCACAGCTCTCTTCTGAATGGAATCCAGCAGCTTTAGGGTGTACTTTGGTGCGGCACCCCAGATATGTGAGCAATATTCTAAGCACGGTCTTATTTGCGCTCTGTAAAACAAGAGCAACTGCTGCGGTGTATACAGTTTTTTGTTTCAAAATAGCGAACCAAGCTTCTGGGAGGCTGATTGTGCGATGTTAGCAACGTGGTCATGACCGGACATATTGCTGTTGACCGAGACACCCAGCAGTCCGAATGAAGAGGATGAAGGAATGGTCGATCCTGCCAAATTGATGTCAGGGGCGGGCGTATTGGCCCTCTTTGAAAACGTGGCTGCTTGGGTCTTTGCTCGATTGACCTCGACCAAATTTTTGTCTCCCCATGTTTGAACTTTCTCCAGGTCTTGATTAATTGCTGTAATCTGCTCCTGTCTGCGGTGATAAGTCTCAGTCGCTGGTAAAGGTTTTTCTGATCTAAAGTGGAAGACAAGGGTACTGTTATCCGCAAAACTGTAAACAGGAATATTCGTTTCGACCAGCGGGTCATTCATATAGATGAGGAACAGAGTTGTTGAAAGTATTTCGCCCTGAAGCACGCCCGCGTTAAAGGTGAATATGTCTGAGATGTGACCATCAACTAAAAAGTGCAGAGATCGGTTCTTAAGAAAACTGGCAAGTCAGCTGCAGAGAGAGGTTGACAGTCCGAAGGACGGCAGTTTGTTGAGCAGTCCGTCATGCCAAACTGTGTCGAATGCCTTCAATATATCCACCGCAATAGCTTGAGACTCTCTGTAGTTCTCAATTGCCCTACTCCATATATGAGTGACAAAGGCCAATATATCTCCTGTCGATCTCTCTTTGCGAAAGCAGTATTGGTAATCGCTGATTACTCTGTGGTTCTCGAGATACTTGAGTATTTGCTGACAGACTAAACGTTCCGTGACTTTGGAGATTATTGGAAGCAAGGCAATTGGGCGATAGTTTGAGGGCGTAGTTTTTTTGCCTTTTTTGGAACAGGTTGCACTCGAGCGACTTTCCAAGATGATGGGTAAATCCCCTTTCCATAAAACAGATAAAAAAGCCTTGAAAAAGGGGCGTTAGTTCGTTGGCGCAGTTTTTTAATACGATGGCAGGTATTCCGCCTGGTCCTGATGCCTTTTGCGTATCCAGTTCTTTAAGGATTTTTCCAATATCACCGTGATGAAACTTGACTTCTGCCATGGTAGTGTTGATGTTCGATATGGCGGGGAGAGCCTTACTTTGGGGGACGTTTAAGGCAGAGTGCGATGAGAACATTTTGTCGAGCATGTTTGCTTTTTCCTTGGCAGTAGTCGCCGTAATGCCACGTTCGTCTGTCAAAGGTAAGAGAGACGTTTTTGTAAAGATATTACTTACTGCCTTTGCTACAGACCAGAAATTCCTGGAGCCACTGGGGCATTGCAAAAGTTTATTAGTGGTCCTTTGATTGTGGTTTTCTTTAGTTTCGTCGATCACACGCTTGCATTTGTTTCTCGCTTCGACAAAATAATTGCGATTTTCAGCGGTCTCATTTTTCTGCCAGTACTTGTGGGCTTGCTGTTTCCTACCTATAGCTCTTTCACATCTTCTGTCGAACCAGGGCTTTCCTTTTGACGGTAAGTTGATGGAACTTGAGATGTGTGCTTCCATTCTTGAGGAGATTACTTGCGTGATCTTTTCGCAGCAGTCTGACTGATCGTTAGTTCCAAAGCAGTGGTCGACCCAAGGAAAATCCAGATAGAACACCCTTAGATCGTCCCAGTTTGCAGTATGGTAATGTCAGATTTTGCGAGGCAATGGTGGATCCTTCTGCAGAAGTGGCAATACACAAACCGTTGTAATAGGTTTGTGGTCGGAAGTACCTAATGGCGGACCAACTGTAATTGTGTACTGGTCAGGATTGGTGGTTAGAAAAAGAGCCAGGAGGGCGGCGAATTCGTCCCTCTCTAAGATTCGAGTTGGTTCGTCCACAAGTTGAGTAAGCCCGCAGCTGATGGCAAATGCTTCAGCTTCTCTACATTCGTTGTCGGTCTTGTTGTGATGTTTGCCAGTTGGTGTTGTGAGCATTGAAGTCTCCCAAAACGATTATTTCTGAATTGCGGTGATCGACCTGTATTGAGTCAAAAGTGGTAGCTAGTGTTGTAAAAAAGTTTTGGTAGGCTCTATCGCTCGGAGGGCGATAGATACAACATATAAACTTGGTTAATGATTTGACGGTGAACGTGAGCCACATGACGTCAAGGTTGTTCGGTTCGAGTATTTCCTGGCGGTGACATCAAAGGTCACTTGGGACAAAAAGGCATATTCCGAACCATAAGTTCGGGTATGTAAGTCGTAACCAGGATAGTTTACTGTTATTGTTGTAGAACATACTTGTGTTTCTGTAAGGGCTGGTCTATTTGCATGTACATGTTGGTGTGCCGAATTTATGTTTGTATTTAGGCCTCGTATGTTGCAGAAATCTATTCTAAATTGGTTTGGAATCTCTGCTGTCTGTGAAATGGGGAATGAAGGGCTCCCAGGGCCACCCAGCGCCCGGAGATCCTAATAACCGGGGAGGTTTCTTCCAGAATATTTTTTTGTTCCTGAAAGCACTATCATGTCCATATATTTCTACTGTGGAACCCAGAGCCACCAGCCCGGAAGCGGAACGTAATTCGGAAAAACCACTTAGCGCTTCCCAGTTTTGGTGGGGGTGTCTTTTACCGGACGATGCGACTAGGCGTATGCATCTACCACCTAGGGCCGCCTCCACTGGATGCATCCGCCTCAGATTCATTTCTTTGGTGGTCCCCAGTCTGACAGGGGTAAGAATGGGGTTTGTTGGGTGACTCTCCAGTGATAAGCTCCAGACTATGTACGTTGATGTTCTCCAGCCTGGAGGAGGACGATGGTATTTGATGGGCCACATCCCGCGGCAAACCGTAATGGCAGGGGCGTCACTCCCAGTAATCAAACTGCTCTCATCAGTTTTACGTTCCTGCCTGCTAATAAAATGCAGCTCCTCTTATCCCAAACTGTCATAGATCAGCTCCAGACATTGTACTTCGGTGTTCTCCAGCCTGCGGAGGACGATGAGATTTGATGGGCCACATCCCGTGGTAACTCGGAATGGCGGCGGTGTCACTCCCCGTAATCAAACTGCTCTCACCAGTTTGACGTTTCTGCCTTCTAATACAATGCAGCCCCTCTTGTCACAAACTGTCATTGATAAGCTCCAGACTTTGTACTTCGGTGTACTCCAGCCTGGGGGAGGCCGATGAGATTTGATGGGACACATCCCGTGGCAACTCGGAATGGCGCGGGCGTCACTCCTCCTAATCAAACTACTCTCATCAGTTTGACGTTCCTTCTTGCTAATACAATGCAGCCACTCTTGTCACAAACTGTCGTCGAACAGCTCTAGACTTTGTACTTCGATGTTCTATAGCCTGGGGATGGACGATGGGATTTGATGGGCCACATCCCGTGGCAACTCAGAATGGCGGGGGCGTCACTCCCCGTAATCAAATTGCTCTCACAGTTTGACGTTCCTGCCAGCACATTTGTTATGTCCCGTCCTTGTTCCACATAATTTATCAACTTAAGTTTGGATTCATCGTCCTCTTTAATGTGCTCAATTTTCCAAGCAATTTTATCAACGCGAATACTTGGTTTCTTATCAGTTGTGGCATTGGCAATCCAATTTGTGTCGGAGAAGCTCCTAATCAACACCAATTCTTGACGGATTTTACAACGTTTTTTTTTAATAAGTACTCACATAAGAATTTTTAATGGTATACAATCATAGAAATAACTATTGTCTGCTACTTTGGATTGACAAGTTGATTATTCCAGCCGGCATTTTGGTAACTGTTCGGTAAAACTGACTTATCCTTTCAAAAAAGTTGTTATACCAGGATTTCTTACGCGGTCCACTTCAACTCGTCCCAGTTCATATCGAATTTAATCAAACAAAAACATAAATGCATTGTTTACTAATTGAACGTGGCTAAGTACTATTATCAACATCTTGAGTAATCACTACCTCAGTTTCAACAAAACTTTCACCAGGATACGTGTAAATATCTTCCGTCTGAATAGGAATTCGAATTTGATCTGACTTGTTTAAGCTTGTATTGGCATAGAAAGGTAGGTGTAATATTCTTTGCTTGTAATTGAATGATCACTAAAAATTCGTTCTCCAATTGTAACGAAATAATTCGTTACATGGTTTTTCAGGTTTTAAGATTTTTATATTGCAAAGTGATTTTTATGCAAATATACATGCGATTTGGTTTCGGTACCTAGGTAAGATTTCGCTAGAAGTTCGATCTTTTGTGCATAGGTGGAGCTATCATTAGAATTATAGGCGTATTAGTTTTACGTCGTTTTCTATAAAAATATTTTTATTATACTGGCCTTTGAATAGAGGGCGATAGTAATATCGTGATTTTAATTGATGGTCTCCCACCTACTCCTTTGAATGCGATTTGGACCGGTTCTAAAATCGAACGGCGAACGTTTCTTTTGTCTCCAATTTCACGTCGTCAAGGTGAGAGTCATTTTTATTTTTGGTGGAATGTGATTTGGTTTTTTTTGCACATTCCACTTTTAACTGAACAAATTTATTTCTTTGTTTTAGGAGTGTCTTAAAGACAATTTTCAGGTTCTAGAGGAATTTTCAATCAATGATTTAGACGACAATACTTTAATTTATTATAGATTTCTAATCTAGATTTAGAAATTGTATTCATCATTGTTCCAGGCCATCTTGGGCTTTTTGTAAAGTATTGTTGAA